>JAEPRC010000292.1:0-49926 GCA_016758945.1 Mucor plumbeus
ACTAACAATTCACCTGGGTGAATTATATATTATATGTGAATTACGATTTTCTGCCTAGTGCTAGTCAAATTATTGAAAAGCATTTATAATGTAAAGTGTGCATAACAGTGTAGAGTTTAGTTTACATATAAGTCAGCAATAAGTCAGCAATAATTCACAAATAATTCACAAATAATTCACTGATATTGATATTTATTAATTTGTTCGCCTTCGGAAATAGGCCATTCCATATTTTAACTGGGTACTGATATTGAATGCGATATCTTCTTGAATGTAATCCCGAAATAAAAACTTCAAAATAATTTACATACAATTCACCTTAGTGTGGGGCTTATACTATGAATGTAAAAATTATGATAGTCAATATAGCAATTAATTTATAATCTACTACAAAGAGGCCAAAAAAAGGGGGTTTAAAAATAGTACTACAAACTTTTTCTACTTAAATATGTCATAAAGCATTATAAAACAAGTAAGCCTGATTATTAGAAAGTACTGTTATATCTTAATCCGTGACGGAGATATAAAGACTCAAAGTCTTCAATTCTAGCAGGGAATATATATGTAAAAATCTGAAACATTAGCTTTAAAAAAGTTATACCAACTGCAAAAATTAAGAAAATTTTGGATACTTGTTTTGGGATTAAAGTTGATCATCTTATGCACATTGACATATAATTTTTTTGGGGTGTTACCTCATGAAAAAAAAAAGTTTGGCCAGGATGAAAAAGCGAGGCCCAGTTTTCAAGGAAAAAGTAATGAGTTTTACCGGTTTTTGAATCTTTTATGGAATATAGAATAAATTTAGCAATAGATATCATAATGCGAGCAATTCGTGTTTATATATTAGTGTCTAAGGTATATCTTAAAAAGTATTTGCTATGAGGCTAGTTACTAAAAAATAAGCTTGGTGTTCTGATTTGAAAGATTGTAAAGTTTGAAATATAAATGTTCCGAATTTGGGTATTTGCCAAAACCCATCAAAATTCATGTAGTAGTATATGAAGTATTACTTGGTTACAAAGCTTGTACATATTTCAAGAAACTTGAACAAGAAGATGACTGTGATGTGTGATTGTACTAGCATTGAGTTATTGATATGGTATAAAGGAACCAACTACAAGACGAATCAATTCAATTTTCATAAAATTATTAAAAAAATCATTCGATTGAACTAAATCGATTTCAATCGTTTTATTTCAACTTATTTATTTAATGTTTTTAGTCAATATACAAATTAATTTTTTGACGCAAGCACTGTCTCTCGCCATTGCTCCAATCTATCAACTTCAGATTTGCCAAACCCTTTTTTTTTGGCGAAACTAATTAGTGTATTTACAGTTTTTTCATCTATAATAGGTTTTCCATGCTCAGGTTTTGCAGGAATAGACATTTCTTGCTTAACAATACTCAAAGCCATATCCCAACCATTTCTACCCTTTGATCGACAAAGGCATTCTATATATGAG
This sequence comes from Mucor plumbeus, assembly GCA_016758945.1. Classification (NCBI taxonomy): domain Eukaryota; kingdom Fungi; phylum Mucoromycota; class Mucoromycetes; order Mucorales; family Mucoraceae; genus Mucor; species Mucor plumbeus. The sequence continues at coordinate 1,470 of JAEPRC010000292.1, forward strand.
TTAAAATTGTTGGTATTTAGTTTAAATCCTGTACGTTTCAGGAAGGACCAAATTGACTGCGCATGATGTGTTAATCCATTATGTCCACAACTGTCAAATACAATAGAAACGGTCGTTTGATCTGGAGCTAATTGGGAATACTGTGTTGCTGGCATTGAGAGTGTTTGCCAAATGTCAAGTACTTTCTCACCATCACCTGTTCGGTTATACGCATCCATCATAGCATTGTAAATCGCTATATCAGGGTCTAGATAAAGATCCACTTTTATTAATTTATGAATTTGGTCCAAAACATACTGATCTCGATACTGTCCACATGCATGTAGCATAGCCGTATATGTGTGCATTGTAGGCTGAATTTGTAGTGGTCTCATGTCGTTAAAAATGCTCATAGCTGCAATTAACCTCGGCGATGATTCTTCAGGATCATCACTAAAAGCGAATGTATAATTCTTATCATCTTTGGACAACGCTGCAATAATTGTAGAGTAGAATGTGGTATCTAGTTGTATTGGTATTTTAATCTTGGATTTTGTGGCATCTTGTTTGCATTTTTTATGATGTTCTTTCAAAGCGTAATATATCTCCAAAGCATCGCTAAGCTTATCATCATTTATATATGCGAGTATAAGATGTGTAAATGTTGCAATATCAGGTTTACATATTATATTTCGAAATACAGTATCGTATATATGCTGTGCTTGATTCGATCGGCCATTCTGAGCTAATCCATACATTAAAGCGTTATATGCCTTTGTGTCTAATGTGAATTTTCTTTGATATTTTTCGACAAGATCTAACAATTGATTTAAATCCGAGGCACTTGCAGACTTTGAGGATGCTATATTGGCCAAACTATTGAAGATTCTGTCATTGGGCTCGATTGATGAGTTACACATATCCTGGAATAATATAAGCGATTCTTTCAAATTTCCTATTTTAGCCTCTGCGTCAATCAATGTTCCATAAGTTATTACATCTGGCTTCAGTTTTGCCATTTTCATGTCACCAAATATCATATATGCTTTAGATGGATTGTCATGTTTGAAGCACATATCTAATAATATATTAAATGTCACTTTATCTGGCTGAATATGAGGATATGTTTCTGGTAAATCGTGATATAGATCCAATGCTTCATTGAGACTAATGTCTGCCATAAATCGAATCATGTTGTTGACCATGTTTAAATCTATATCCTGAGGTTTGCATTTATGCAGAATTTGTTCATAAATCTCTTTCCCAAAATACTGATTTTTTGATTTGACAGCTGCATCAAGCATTGTCGAGTAAGTGTATATATCAGACTGGACTTTATCCGCTTTCATAGTATCATACATTTCAAACAATTGGTTGTATTGGTTTGTTCGTAGTAAAAGATGAAGCATAGTATTGTATGTTACTGTGTCAGGCTTTATTTTATGCTGTTTCATTTCTGCTATAATCTCCTCTGCTCTCTTGACATTATTTACTCGTTTAAAACAACCTAATATTGTGTTATACGAATGTAGTGTTGGTTGTATGTTGTCATCTCGTTTCATTTGATCCAATAAATAATAAGCTTTTTCTGGCAAACGCTGTAATCCATAAGCATACATCAAAGCATGATATTCGAAATGAGTTGGCGTTAATTGTAACTTCAGTTTCATATCTTTGATAACTTTATTGATAAAATCGAGGTCTTCACTACGTTTTCCATGGCGAGCAAGCATCAACAGCTTGCGAATTACATCTCGATTAATTGGTTTCTCACTTGTTTGTATATTAGATATAATTGATTCGTATGCTGAACATGCTTGTTGGATATTGCCTCGTCCTACGGCTTTTTGAAGTCTTGTCAAGTCTTTTGATTGTGTTGAATTAGAAGTTGTAGTGTAATTCACGTGAAATATCGTAGGGAATTTATGTGAGTTAATGCATTGACGTTGTGTAATACTATTTATTGCTGAATAAACAAGGTATTGACCTTTTCTCCTTAGCATAATTTTATAAAATAAGGTAAGAAAGAAAAGATACTAGTGCATTTGATGGCCAGGGGGAAGCTGCTTCTTTCTAGTCAAATGCATTTGAAAGACAGCGACAACGGATAGCTAGGCTTTTCAATAGGTTTAGATGATTTAATAAATTTTGCTTCATTAGCGCGTGTACCTTTTTCTTTCATTCCTCATACTAACAAAAAAAAAAACATGAGCAAGAAACAGCAAGGTGGAATTAAACCTTCTCAGTTTAAAGGCAAGCCAAACAAAGAGCCACTCATTAGCAAAATTCCTACACAACCTACTGATGGTATTCCAGACGACGAAAAACTTCGACTTATTGACCAAACTGGCCTTATGAAGAAAGTAAAGCAAAGAGAATCAGAGTTACTGGTTAAAAATCAAGCTACTACAGCTGAATATATATGGCAAGCGATATTCTTGAGTATTCCTTTTGGGTTTTTAATGGCTACATTTGATGTTACCGTAAAAGTACAATATAGTGAACCTTGGAACTATGCTGGCATAGTTACGAAATGTGCCAAGTCGGCTCCAGGTAATACAGTTAATCTATTGATTTAATTCAAATCACTAATTCAATGAAATTTAGCTCTAGCCCCTTTTATTTATCTTTCAAATCGTTATAAATCTACAAGACTCGCTCAAGTTTTGATGGCATTGGGATCCACATTAGTTGGCTCTTTTCTCATGTATACACTTCGCCATTCCCCCTCACTTGGACAGATGATGCGTGCTCCTGGTCTAGCTACAGTATGGATCTATTTCATCGTTCAACTTGATCTTATACCCGCTACTGTTACTTTAACATTAGTAGCTTTATATTGGTATTTTGGCCTTCGAGTATAAAAAAAAAACTAATAAAAAAGCACATTTTATCAAATTCAAAAGATTTTTGCAAGCGTTTTTTCTTCGATACAATTCTGTCTGAAAGCTTGGAAGCAATCTATAGCATGTTGTTTTGATTATACCGTTTTTTGTTTTTGTTCAGATAATTGTAAATGTGTATTAAATGACCACAGAAACCAGCCAATTCATTTTATAAAACCTCAAAACTTTTCACATGAACTGATTAAATTATGTTTTTTTTTTAAAAAAAAAAAGAGAGAGGGGGGGGGGGGAAGAGAGGGGGTTACATGCTTTATTATGAATGCAACAATAAATAAATAAATAAGTTGTTAGAAATAAATCAAAAAAATACACAACTTTCGAATACTTTAGTTAAAGTATATTGCGAGTAAAATGTAGTGAAACATCTATTTTTTTTGACTATAATAACGTTGATAGACAGTGGCACCAATAGCGACAGCAGCAATACAAACAGTTGCAGTAGCAACCCAGGTAGTAGCAGAAGTGGCCTTCTTTGAGCATTTAGTAGGGACAGTGTTGCCATCACTAACTTGAACTTCAATAACTTCTTCCTTTAATTCAACAATAATTTCTTCTTCTTGAATGATAGAAGGGATCAATTTGCCAGCATCAGACAATTCCTGAATTTCATCAAACAATTGTATATTTAATTCGAAAGAATAAACAGCCTCAGAAACAATTAAATCTCTGGTTTGTTGATCAACCTTGGCAGCATTCAAACGTTCACGATAGAAGTTTTTAAAGTCGGTTTGATTACCTAAATTACTGAAATTATAGAAGTTTAAGCCTTCAGTAGTATCCCAAGAACTATCATTTTCATCGAGATGAAGAACGTGTTTCTTGAGACGCTTGGATAAAATTTGACCACCACTCAAATCACCAAGATAACGAGAGTAACTGTGAGCAATCAAAAGAGCAGGGTTCTTTTCACAAGCATCCTTCAAAGCTTTAACATATTCTTGAACAGCAGGAGTCATGTTTTCAGGATTAGTTAATTCGACAAGGCGTTCTTGACCATAAAAAAATTCGAGATCTCTTTCTAATGATTCTCTTCTGTTTAATTCATGGGGGAAATGAATAATACTGACAACCATGTGGTCTTTGTATTGTTCTAAGAGCTCTTCCATAAATCTATTAAAGCTTGTTCGTTAGGATATTGTAAATGTCAATCAATATAAATACTTACTTGTAGACGAAATATAGAGAATTGATATAACGACCATATTCATCTGCATTAATATCGCCCTTGAGAAAACGTCTAATAAAAACTTATTAAAGCATGATAACTAAATGGCTTAAAATATGTGGTATTTACTTTGTAAAGATACTGGTTTCTGCAGCTCTGTGAACAACTTTAGTACCTTCTCTCATTGCAGATGCTAATTGAGGGTCCTCAAGATACTCGGGTTCAACAGGTTCTTCAATCTTAAGTTCATCAACAGATTCCTTAGGTTTCATATCGAAAAGAGCTTCAAGTTGAGATTTATCAAGGAACTTGTTTAACTGATTAACAAGAATGATACCTTCATCACATGAGGGAAGTTCTAATAATCATGTTATTTAGTCAGCATTCTATATACATTTAATTAATATTTAATACCTGGCATGTTTAAAGTGGGATGATCTTTGGGAATTTGCTTCATTAGATCAAAAATTTCTTGTTCAGATTTAGTTGAGAAAGGACAACCATCTTTAAATGCAGGGCTAATATTAATAAAAATGAATAAATAAACAAAATGGTAACAAAATCAAATATTGCTTTACCAGCGAGAAAGTTCACCATGGCTTACTGCGACAGAATCAACCTCTTCAAGGGCAGCGTAAGGACAACCCTTTGAGAAAGCAGGACAAAGATGTTTAAGCTCTTCAATGTTTGTCAATCCTTCGAGACCGGGATGAGGTGGCATTATTGTTTCAGACATTATCAATGTTTATTATATGTATAAAAAAGAAATAAAAAAAAAGATATTTTTGTAAGGGGTTACAAGGGCTATTTAAATGTATTTTTTAAAGTCATTTGTAGTATGTATAACAGTACAGTGCGGCTTGTAAATTTTGTCCGTTTTAGAAAAATAAATGGCAATTTCCAACTCAATTTGGTGTTACTGAGAGTTATTCTCGGCTATGTAAAGGCTTTAATTCATTCTTTTCGCTCTTATATTAACTGTTATGATAAAGAACACATTTTTTTTTATGAAGATGGACACGAAAATATCTATAATGAAGATAACGAAAGAGTTTCCGATCCAATGGAAAGTGTGTTGACTGGAGTCTGTGAAACCATTACGAGCCAAAATTCTTACAGTTCTCTCACATCGCAGTTTGAGAATTTTAAGATCTCGAAGTCCCAAATGAACCACCGATTGAGAAATAACATGCTCATTACCATCAAGAAGCCAACCTTCGACCCTAAGGCAAGAAACTCTAAAAATATTTTGCAGACAAAATGCGAGTGATTTATAAAGTGGAAAGTCTCAGATCTGGATTACACTCAGAACTGCGTCTTTATTGATGAGGCCGGATTTAACGTTAACATGAGAAACAATTGGGTTAAGTTAACTGTTGAAACACCTGCCCAACTAGAGATTATGGAAAGGACCACTACCGAAAACATTAAGCCAATAGCAAAGAGTAAAACTACTGCCCATTTTGTGAAATTTATAAATAAGCTTCTCAATGTCATGGGTAAGGATGAGAATCTTATAGGTAGTTACCTAGTTATGGATAACTGTACTATCCATAAGTCTCATTCAATGATAAGAAAAATTGAAAGTAGAGATTATAGAGTAATTCACTTACCTCCTTACTCGCCAGAGCGTAACCCCATTGAGCAGTTCTAGGCTCATGTAAAAGGAAAAATGAAGCGATACAGGCTGACGAATGAAGACAATTTATCCCAAAGAATTGCCGAAGTATGTAATACGCCTCAACGATTTCCAGAGATTTTGTGGACATTCTAAGCGCCAAATTATCAACTGCTATAACAAGACAAACTTTTAGTAAGCTAATTGCTTTAATAAACATTTCAATTATGCGCATAAGACAATTATATAATGAAACTGACACATTACATCGATAGGTAATAAGGTTGGGCGTTATATGAAACAAATGGCTATTATGTGCAGAGATGTATATAATTTAGTAGATTAAGTATGAAGTTATACAAAAGATAATCTTTATTATTTTATATTGATTTGAGATATTTATACTAATTAAAAAGGTTATACACAAGTCCATGTGAACCTAACAGCTGAAGTGTCATTTCTCCCTTTTCATTTAAACCTAATTTTAATTTTTGTGTTTGTAGTTCTTTCAACTATATTATTGGTATGGAAAGCTTTAAAGACTATTGCTAACGTTATTTTAAAGATTAATAAATAATTGAAATAAACTACAACTTTGCTTTTTATTTAGTTTACATTTCATTTCAAAAACCATTGTCAAACACAATGAGTGGATTAAGTAATGTCTATTGCGCTTTATGTAATGAAATAGGACATTCACATCGAACCAAATATTGAACATGCAATGGAACGAGGCTCATAGTAAAGTCCTTATTGAGAAATGTAATAGAAGCAACAATAGCAACAGGATCACATATTGGAAAAGTCATATGCATACCTAAAATAAAGCTGATATCCTCTGACAATGACTCTATACACTTCAAACGCTGCCAATTCCCTATTAGGCTTGCGCTTGGAATGACAATCAACAAGTCGCAGTGCCAAACTCTTGATGGTATAGGCCTCTATCTTCCAAGCCCTGTATTCAGACACGGTCAACTATATGTTGCGCTATCAAGAGTCAAATCAGCACAATCAATTAAAATTTTACTATGCACAAATCGTACTTCAGTCTTTAAAGAACTTTCCAAAAACCATACCAGAAACGTTGTTTTTACTGAAGTATTCCAATCTCCTCATACTCAATAACTTTTTTTTATCTTTAAATTAATATATTATTACTCTTCCTTTTTTTTTAAAAAAAAAACTTCATTTGTTTCAATTCGTGAAAATGAACAAACATTAATATTTCTTTTGTGAGAATAAATTTTAACATCGCTATAAAGTTTAATAACGAAACTCCTTTTAATTCCTTGAAACAATAAAAAAAAACCAGCCTGCGGCAGCACGAGCTTCTTTCAAAGCGAAGCGTGTTGATCCATAGAGAAGGTGGAAAATTTTCCCAAAGCGCAGCGTAGGCCCAAAATTTTCACCGAAACGGAGGGTCGACTTGAAAAAAGCTCGTCTATTAATTAAAATACAGTCAAACCTCGATTTAAGGGCGCTCGTGGTTTCTTTTAAAAAGTCCCTTATATCAAGGATCTCCTTTAAATCAAATTTAAAACACACATCAACTTCAGTTTTAAGAAAGGAATAAAGGCATCTTAGATAATCACACCACATACATCATCCTTAATCCATGATACAAAAACCTCCTTTATATCGAGGTTTGACTGTATATTTAAGTACAACTTCATATCATCAAGCCAAAAAATAAATTGCCTATTACGCACGTAGCAGACATCTTACTCAATTAAAGCTTACTTTACACCCTTGTCCCTTTTTTGTCCCTTTGACATATTGTGCTTATAGAATGAATACGATTTGTTAATTACAATTATAACATTATTATTATCGTCTTTGTTTTCAATGCAATTTTACCTATTAATATAGTCTAACTATTAAAATTAATTCGCGTAACATGTACTTGTTGTAAAGTGTTTGCCGCTGTTATACATATGGAAGCAATCCCGTTTATAAAAAGGCGTGGTAAAGTATGTTTCATTATAATGCATATACACATTAACAATTTGAGAAAACGTTAATTTTCTTTTGGATTGTAATATATTTGTATTTAGTCTAATATATGAAAGAGGTAAAAAATGATATTGTGCGAATTTAATGAAATTTACCGTTGCCATGCAACATATTGCATGATTAAAATGATAAAAACCACAAATAACGAGATTTTCAAAGAATTTGTTCTCCTTGAATTTAATAATAAATAATGTAATTCCTCCTTATTCCTCATAAATATACAAGAGACTTTTGTAAATCCAATTAAAGTATTTGAATTGAGCAAAATTATTTTACTACCCTGCTGCTTCAATTTACAATGATGATGAGTTGTTCCATTTGCAACTACAGTATTATATTTTCTAATTTAAACATCCCTTACATACCATTGCATTGTAAAAAAATAATAACTTCGGCGAATTTCTTTGAACTTTTATACATCTCAGGCGTGGCGGCAGTTTAAATCCAAAATATTCTAATGATGAAAAAATTGGATAAAAACGATCCAAAATTTTTAAAATGTAAAATTGACAGCAAACATGTATAGTAACCTGGTTAACTCTATTAAGTAAGCTCAACATGAAATTTAATTTTATATCTAATGGTATATTTATTGAAAACGTGTATCACCAAAAATTTTGTAAAAAAAGCAAAAACATAAAAATTAGTTTTTAGTAATTTTAAAAATACTTTTATAGTTAAATTTAAAAGTTAGTGTTACAGACACATAACGCAAAAAAATACCTATTATCTGAGACATTATTTGTCACTCTAGCTCTATTTTTCATAGAGTTATTAGCTTTCTTTGAAAAAGTCAAATTTTAGACGAGGGTATACAAGGGGAAAATTTATGATTTTTCAAAATTGATTTTATGGTAAAATATGATAAAGCCAAATAAAAGAACTATTTTTGGCTAATAAATTTCATGTTTAAACGGTTGCTATCTCGAGTTATAGTCCATTGAAGTTGCATTTTTGTAAGTTTTTAAGGGAAATAACGTTATAAATAATGTATGAGCTTAATTCGATTTTTTACTAGATTTATTTCGCATTTTTATATATCTGTTTTAAAATGTTACTCTTTGAGATTACTGCAAAATTGCAAGAGTTATCAACGTAAAACTAAGTTTTGTAGCAGTTTTTGCGGTATTTTAAGGTACAGTCCGCATAAAACGGAGTTTTATAATTTAGACCCCGTAATTCAAGCTGATATGCAGTAAATTTGTTCTTGGAAGGGGGTTTTCGGTGTAATTTTTAGGGTAACGTTGTAAAAAGTATTCTAAACATACACACTCTGACCTCCTGTACGCTCTCAGAGCACATGGATGTGCTCAAATGAGATGGCCAATATGCTCATAAAGTCACCGATGCGCTCATATGAAAGTGAATTGCCACAAGATTTAAGATAAATATTGTTGCAAGAAAAAAATGTATAATTTAATAAAGGAACTGGTTAAATTAAATCACACACAAAAACTAAAGAACTTTATTATAAGATGGAAAGCTTCTCTTTTATATCCAAACTTCTTTAATTAAGACTAATCTAAATAAGTACATATTTATATATCCAATCAAACCTATGTGATACCATAATTCCACATTACACGATATTAACTGAGCTTTATGACATATTACACAGCAATACAGAACATGTCCTACTAAACTGTGCCATAATCTTAACCAAGGTAACTACACAGAACTGTGGATGCAACAGAAAGTATTTCAGATATTGAAAGAAAAGTTAATCAATGTAAAGTTAAATCAATCCACTTTTGACATACCATTAAATTGCATTTTCGATATAGGTTTACGCAACTTAATCGTACTACAGTCGAACCTCAATTTAAGGACGCCGTGGTTTCTTTTACAAAATCCCCTATATCGAGGACCTCCCTTAAATCAAATTTAAAACACAGATTAACTTCAATTTTAAGAAAGGAATAAAGACATCTTCGATAATCACGCCACATCCTTAATCCATGATGGTAATGATTGCTGTAAATATATATAATAAAAAAGTAGAAGTACGTGAGAATCTGTAAGTCTTTATTATATATAAAAAACGAGATGGGGAATTGAATGAAGGGTGAATGTCTACTGATATTTATATTTGATTTAAGGATTGCTTACACACCAGTCTAGAACGGTGTTCTCATACTAAATTTTAGTGTCAATCCTCACTTATGCTAATAATGTAATTAAATTCAGATATGGATGATCAGTCTAAAGTCTTTAGTTGCTCTTGGCAACGCTTAATTATTATCATTCTTTATTTTCTATCTTTTATCATAAGTCTTGATTGTATTAGAACCTAGCTTATGTGATTATCAGGTTAATTATTTATAATGTAGATATGCCGCATATACTCAATATGTTAAGGCATAGTTAATTGCCATTGATGTATCATTCTTAACCTGATGTGTCAAATCCAAAAGGTAAACAATGGTTCAAAGACCGAAACTTGATCAACAAATAAACAACTTAATCATGCTTCCAGCAGCATGGTCTTCCAGCATGATATTTCAACACGATATTATATCACAACACGATATTATATCACAACACATTACTATTAAACAATAACATCCACAACAATATTTATTACCCCATCATTTTCTCAAATTAAATAGTATATAAACTCTCTTAACTTCATTCAAATAAACGATATCTCTTTACTTGATTAATTTTCTATTTTTATTCAATAATTTATATTCTGATAAATCAGCCATATTTAAATTACGATTTCAGGTACATTATATGTGCAAATACAACAATGATGAAATTGACGATATGGAAGAAACAAACGATGTTATTCCTGTAAATGAAGAAAAGCATGAAGTTTAGGCTATGTTGTTATATTACTTCAAACTTTGTTGCTACAAATAATGAATATTTCAAACTACTTAAAGATATGGTAGATTTCTACTTACGATATAAAAAAACCCGTAATACAATGCAGATGCAATTAAATTACATCAAATGGGGGTTTTTTTCAAAAGATTAGAAAACATTTTCAGTGTTTACATCTAGTAAAAAAAATTCGTGCCTAAAGCTGTTCTTTTTTTTAATTTTGGGGCCGATAATATTATAATAAAATAAGGGACATGTGGAAAGAAAAAGTTCTCTTAAATATAAATTCGAAATAAGGGATTTTAAGCTGTAAAATTTGTCCACCAGTCTTCGGTGGATACAAAAATCTCCTTTATATCGAGGTTTCCGTTATATTCAGGGACCTTATATCGAGGTTTGACTGTAGTTCACTTTCGTAAAATCCTAAAATGGTAGTAAAAGTTATTTATTTTACGGTCACAAAAGACGTCTTTAAATGTGCATAGAACATATACAAAAACTTATGCAACAATTGTAGTACAGTATATACTGAAATTTTATCAAATAATAATTAAAATATTTATAACATTTAACATATATTGTATTTTATTTCAAACAATAATATCAACACTATTTCTATAAAACCACACAATATAAGTATATTATCATATATATATATTTTAATTATTGGATATTACGTTCTTCACAAAACCCGCAGGGCGAGGAAGCCCTCTCCGTAGCGCAGGCCAAGCTTTTTACCAGAACGAGAGGGGAGGTAAGCAGTCTCGTCAATGAATAAAAAATATCCTTCTCATCAATGTAGACTTTGAAAGGACTTTCTTGATTTTTTAATTTCTAGAATAAAAAGAATCTTGTAAATTTTTTCCGAAAAATGGATTCACCACAAGGGTTAATAAGAGTAAAAGAGATAAGGTATCAAGATGAAAGGCTAAAATAAATTATAGAAAGAATGCATGACCACACAAGATCATAAGGGGGATCATTTTTCATCGTCGCCTACCAGACGGTTTCTTCACAGTTAAAAGGATCAAAGTTTTGGCTGGTCGCATATTCTTCGACCAGAATTTTAGAATGATACAGCCTAGTCTTGTGGAATGATTCTATATCTAATTTCTGAAGCAAGAAATAAATACTCGTACCTGAAATAAACATGTATCTAACAGCATCACGTGTTTTTCAAAAAAAAAACTTTAGATCATGTGCTTTGAAAGAACTACATAAAAAAAACAAATTAGATGTAGACGATTCTCTTTCTGTATTTTTCAATTATGTCCGATATTTTAAAGGAATTTTTTTTTTTTTTTTTGTAGGTTAATATTTTATTTATTCAAATATTATTATTGATGAGGGACACATCGCGGAGTGGTGGACCTCGAAAAACGGCGAAGGGGAAATTCATATTTTTATATTAATGTGAAGGAGTCAATTTGTCAATATGACAAACTACCCGAGAGGAAGAGTATGAAATAGAAGAAAGGTTGAGAATCTCCGGGTTTTGGTTCCCATGAAGCCAGTGCAAATTCCACATCTGCCAAAAGGTGGTGGAGAGAACAAAAATACACTTGGATTTATCGGTGACAAAGCTAGGTAAGTGAAGATACTATTTTAAAGGAATACTTTAATGCAACAGCTAAACCCACGTTTTCTGACTTTGTATCCCGTAAGTACAATGCCATTCAACACGCGTCGCTTTCTTCGGAAAGTGAAACAGCCTTGGAATTGCATTCTCTTTGGGTGAAGCAATACAATGAAGTAATTAGAAAAGAAAGAGTTGGCCAAAAGTTACAAGCCGCGTAAGCTTTCTTTTTAATTGTAAAGATTCTCTTATTTACTAGAGTTTATATTATTTAGTCCTAAATCCGTTAGTCTGCTATTCACAAGAATCTTTGAAGTCGTCCAGGGAGAGAGTAGTTTTTTTTTTTTTTTTTTTTTTTTTTTTTTTTTTGTTACTAAATAACTATTATTTATTAGAGAAGCACAGCCCATGAATTTGAGCTGGCATCACTCCGTGTGTTGCGAGAAGTATTTAAGGATGTAGTAGTCATTCCTTAGGGTGGAGGCGGCCATAACACAGAAGTAGTCCAAAAAGATGGTCATAACACACATAACACAGAAGTAGTCCAAGAAGCTGGAACAAAAGCGAATCCATTTAACAACATATTTACGCCAGTAGAACAAAGTGAATTCGAAAAGTTAAACAATTCAAATTGTTTAAATTTCATAAATCACTCTTACCGGAGCTATTATAAACACACCATGTCTGCCAACGATTATTCGGAAATCATTGAGAGGTGTAGTGAGCTAAGGAACGAATTTGATAATAGTTTGGATGAAGCGGATAAAGAGATGATTGATAATCTTTTTTCTGAATTGGAGGTTTTTGCAGATAAGTAAGTGAACTGGAAACATTTATATAGCTTATTTTCTAAAATAAGTATTTCATCTAGCGTCAACACAAATCAAATTATAAATTTTTTGGACGAGAAAAAATTTGAAGTGAAAGACAAAACTAGTGAAAGATATCTTTTGCTTTGTATTATTTATAAAATGTAAGTTCATGTTGAATATAATAGTTTGTTGTTTAATACAAAATGTAAGTTTATGCTGAATATAATAATGTAGTGTGTTTGACATACCTATTTGGACGAGAGAACAGAAGTTCTGTGAAGCAACCTTCGGTACGCAAGTTCCAAGAAATACTAGATATTTTGTTTAAAAATACAAAGATCTTTGCTAAAGATGGTGAATCATCCAGTGAAGCTGCAAAATCCAATCAAATTATAAGTGAAGACGGGACTCAATATGGAAGAAAGTTAGATGTGTTGATTTTAAGTGAACAAGATGATCATGACGATATAGAAGTCTGCTCAAATGAATTTAAAAAACCTGATGCAACACCAACCATGAGATGTTACCAACAAAGTAAAAACCTCCGACTGAATGCTTGTATCTGGAAAAAATTGTTTGATATTTCTCAGAAAAAAAACCTCAGCGTGAACTACTTTGATTTTATTGGCAGACGAGGGATCTTAACACAACTGTTTTATCATGAGAACAATTTCGTTGGACACGCATTGTGTCAATTTGTGATTGTGAAGAGTTTGGTAGAGTTAGAGATTCTGCACGAATCAATACTCAATTTGTACAAGTGGAGAGGAATTGTAAAAAAAACAAGCCATTTTATTTCAACCACAATTGCACAACAAGTCAATAAATATACACTTGCGGACATATGTGATGTTACTGAGTCAAATTCAGCAGCTTCCACACCAATAACCTTGCCAAATATATGTTTGACACCCCCTAGGCCAATAATACCAAAGAAGAGAAAATAGAGTAAACCGTGCTTTTGTTTTTTTTTAGTTTATTATTGTTCGAAATAAAGAAAATGTCAAGAAAATAATTTGTGAATAATTACGCTACTCTTATAGCTTCAAGCATGAGTGCATAACACCACTAACTACAGTTTCACTAGGGGCACAGTCCGAAGGTCTGTTACCAGCAATAGCCGAAGGTCTGATTGCCAGATTCCCACATTATTACAAGATCACCTCATGCAGAAAAAGTAGAAAGATTACAAAAGGCAGGCGCAAAGAATTCTTCTCAACTTATCTAATCAATTATGGGACTTCAATCTGTGACGTATGAATATTGGCGTATCCCTCAATATCACAAGGTAATACTATCCTGATAAGCACTCGTTGACCGTGGTAAACTAGTGTTTGGAGAAACTGCCTGTAAAGCACCAATTCATATACAAAAGCTTTCGTTATCGACAGAAGCTCCACATTTTTGCTCTTGACAGAAGCAATAAGGGTTTCATTATTAGCAGCCCCAATGTTTGACTGGATATTTGAAAAAAAAAGCAAACATATCCGGTAAGAAAGCTCTTTCGCTGTCTTTATTATTGATCTTTTCGTGTTTATCTTCATAAAAAAATGTGTTCATTATAATAGTTAATATAAGAGCCAAAAGAACGAATTAAAGCCTTTACATAGCTGAGAATAACTCTTAGTAACGCCAAATTGAATTAGCCTAAAACGACAAAGAACGATTTCTAAAACGACAATCATTTGCTAAGAAACGGCCAATCTTTTTCCAGTTAACGCCGATTATTTTTGGGTAACTGCCAATTATTTATCAGAAATTGTACAAAATTTACCAGTCGCACTGTATTTACACTATCTATTTTCCAAAGAAGCAATGTTAATTTGATAGCCCGCTTTACATTAAAATAGGGGTCAGGATAAAAATATGGTACTTTTTTTATGGTACTTTTTTTCATTCTCCGGGAATACCGGACAGCTTCCTGTTTACCGAATAATGTCCGGAATATTATGTAATAAATGTGGTACTTTTTTTATATTTTATAATATTCTTCAAATTAAGTATCATGAGAGTATAGAATTTATAATAAAATAATGCTAGAGTTTAGTTATTATGTACATAAGCATACTATAATTAACTTTGGTTATTTAACGTTAATATATATAGCATGAAAATTCTTTAAATAAAAAAGTACCATATTTTTAAGCGTCGGAAAAAATTTAGGTACCTGAAAAAAATATGGTACTCCGTATTGCTATAGTATGCTTGTCAAAAACACATTGTATACGTGACAAAGCTAAATGTAAAGAATGAGAAAAAATAAATGCATTTATCGCGGCGACTTTATTCATAAGTAAAAAAGAAAGAAAAATGTGTACTAAAAAATGAGCTAGTTAAAACTGCTATGTTAATTGTGGTTCCAAGACTTTATTTGCGATACTTTTACCTTCAATTATAATGGCTAATGTTATCTCTCCAGAAAGAAGTATCAACATGGATCAAACTTGGGTCAATGGATTCATCGGCTAGTATCATCTGCAAGCAATCGTTATGGTGACCATTGATTAGAGGCCATCTAACTTGAACCCGTCTTTTTAAATCAACGGTTATCCAATGGTTGCGATTGATATTTTGCATTAGTAAAGGAACTTTTGATCGCTTTCCTTGCTTGTTAGCTGTGTTGGGCACCAGGTTTTTGATGAAGGGTAGAAAAGTGATTGCATTATTGTTGTCATCATAAACAGCAATTGGTCTACTAAACGTACAAGCAGCCAACTGTGCACACTCCGGAGCATTGAACCATTGAGTGATCCCCTCGTTTGATTCTAAGATAGAAGCACATCTTTTCACGTCAAAAAATGAACGCAACAAAAAATAAATGTTGATATTTTCAAAGAAGAAATTCTTCATCAGGGTTTTCACCCGCAAATACTCACTTTGATTACCGTCATACAATTGGTACGACAACACACGATAACCACAGTTTCCATCACCCTTGATATCAACAATATCACGATAATACGGCAATATTGAAGAATGGAGTTTGGCCAGATTATGCAATTTTGAGCCTTTAAAAAATTTTGTAGGATCTCTACAGATACCATACATCTTTTCCTCATCCAAAATTGACAGCTTTCCAAATTCTTTCAATGAGATTTTCTTACTAGCTACTTCAACCATACCATCGCTCAGTTTTCTTTTAGTACCTCTTTGCGGCTTTGACTTTTCAGCTGCAGGAGCAATGTTTCTTTCAGCAGTTTTCACTGTAGCTTCTTGTTGCTCTGATTTAATACTGACTTTATCAGGTACTATGTTTTCATTTTTAGACACTAAATAATATTGAAATTAATAATAATTCTAACAATAAAAAATGGTTAGTTCCTTACCTTTTTTTTCTAAATCTTCAATTTCACCAAGGGCCTTAAGAATAGTTGAACTAAGCTTCTCGTACAGCTCGAGACTTTCATCTTCATTACTGGCTTTTATCTTCACAAATTGCTCTAGAAACTGGCGAGTCTTCTTTTCAGCAACCATATCGTTCAATAGGTTGGTCTCATCAATAGTTTTGAAGAATGCCTCTACTTCGTCGAGCCCATTTTCCTGAGCATCTTCTATTGTGCGATTGACAAGATTGATGATTTCAGGATCAATATCCTTGGTTTTGCTATTAACAGGAGAAGAGGAATCCAAATCAGCTTTGTGATTTTCGTCCAGTATAAATATCGCCCTGTTGTTATCAGGAGCTCTGCTATCACTTAAATCATACAGAAATTTGGATTTTTTTACTCTCTTTTTTTTTGTGCACTACCATAATAATATGGAATCCCTTTTTCAACGAAATCCACAAACGAATTACCATCAGTCTTACAGTATTGGAGAATATACTCTAAAGCGATATCAACTGACTGGTTACATTGTATAACTCTATAAAGTACACGGTGATATGCTTCTACGGCATTGGATGTACGTGTGTCATGATTTAATAGACGTTCATTCTGCTTTGATACTGATCTAAAGATCATCGAGCTGACAGAAGGTTGTAACCACCATTTGAGCCATCGAAGACAATTAGGATAGATTTCCTTCAATGTAGCGATAGTTTCATTGAATTCAGAGACATCCGTGGAGCGTCTTAAGGTACTTACCAAACGCAAAAAGTTTTTTCTAGTAGCAAGAGGTACCACATTGTAATTTGAAACAATTCTTTGGACAGACTGCATCCAATGCATATAGCAGCCTTTCAAGTAGCAGTATGCATCAATTGATTTATAATGGCTATTAAATGCCTCTACGAAACCAAAAATCTGAGCGGCAGAGAAATCAACAATCATTCCGAGAAAGATTTCTTTTGGAATCATAAAATGATCGAAAAAGAGTTCAAAATATCTCTTGTAAAACTTGGCGGAAAGACCTCCAAATACAGCTTGAAAAATGACTATATGTTTCTTAAGCTCTTGATTGTAGATCACAGATGTGCATGTGTAGTATTCGCCTTGAATAGCTTTGTACGTTACATCTGTTATTACAGGATACAAGTGAAAATTGGGTTTGTATTTATCTTGGCTCCATACAGGAGAAGAAAATGCCACCAAAAAATTATCAATAACCACATCTGCCATCAAAAAAAAGTTGGGAAACTCTGACTGAATTTTTCCAATTTCACCAAGAAATTCACCTCTCGTAGGGACACCTCTTCTCTGTCTAGAAGTTCTCAGCTCATACTTGGTGCGATCAATTGTTCCAAGCAAGTTAGACACAGATTCGGTAACTGGAGTATGAATTTCACCAGTTTTAGAAGATATACCAACCATGGCTTCTTTAGGAGTAATGTTTTTGTTGGATTTGACTATTTCATCTAATTTAGTTCTCTCTAAAATTGTTAAATGCTTTTGATTATAAGCCTTATGAGAATGGAAGCCTGCATTTTTAGTAAAGCAAATATAGTTTCTAAAAGTGAATGTAACTTTAATGTTACATGTTTTTCTAGTCATAGGTTTGTTGCACATATGGCACATTTGATGTTTAATCAGTTTTTCAGTTGATTTCGGTCTAACGTCGATGTCAAATGCTGTACATTGTTTGCCCTTACTCAAAATATTTTTGCACACAACTGAACCGAGGCAGCGCTTGTATAAAGTCTTGTTATTGTCCTTCATTATCTTGCTTTTAAGAGTCTCTAATTGCCAACCAATATTCAAATCAAAATGAGTATGTTTGCGTAATAAAGAATCATAATGTGCGCTGGACGATTCTATTACAAATCCGTCGGGAAACTGGTTTTTGAACCAAGTAACTGTAGACTTTGTTTCACTGGGATCATAAACACTGTCCTCGTTATGGGAGGGTATATATTTTGGTGCCATAATTAAAATGAATAAAGCAGTTTATAGAATCTGCTGGCAGCCACTCATTTGAGTACCATATTTTTTTCAGGTACCTAAATTTTTTCCGATGCTTAAAAATATGGTACTTTTTTATTTAAAGAATTTTCATGCTATATATATTAACGTTAAATAACCAAAGTTAATTATAGTATGTTTATGTACATAATAACTAAACTGTAGCATTATTTTATTATAAATTCTATACTCTCATGATACTTAATTTGAAGAATATTATAAAATATAAAAAAAGTACCACATTTATTACATAATATTCCGGACATTATTCGGTAAACAGGAAGCTGTCCGGTATTCCCGGAGAATGAAAAAAAGTACCATAAAAAAAGTACCATATTTTTATCCTCACTCAAAATCGACAAGTATACGCAAATCAGTCTTGAAACCAACGATATTTGTATGATTGCGATACAAAGTGGCTTTCGATTCAGTTGTGTTTTCTGGCACGGTTTCACCTGTTTTGATTCTTACTATGTTTTTGTTGATATTGAATAATTTGCTGAGCAAAGGCAACCAGATTTGGTAAACATAATCTCGTTCAGAAACTTTTAGGGCGTTTATCGTATTCAGCATAAACTCCTTTGATTCTACTAAAATTAGTATCTCCTCATAGAAATCAAAGATCTTTTGGTGGGTATCCTTCAAATCGTCTTGGCTCTTTAATTGATTCAGAAATTTTTTTGCCTTGCAAACACTATTTTGATGGTTGTATAGATTGATGATGTAGCTCCATTTATTTAACAATGGTATATCAATGACTGATGTCGCAGTTTTGAAACGATTGATATATTTTGCAATTAATTTTGTCCACAAATCATCAGAAAAAAGACTTCTCAAAGTGCCTTCTTTCTCTGGCTCACCAAGATCTAGAATACAAGATAGACCTTTAGACATTGCTTCCAATTGCTCAGTTGATAAATCATCACCCCGTTGATACAGGTGATGAAGCTCTTTAGCGTGATTGAATATTATTTCTTTAATATTTCTCATTTCAGTTTTCGCAGAGGACGTAGTAAGCAGTGATGTTAATTCTGGTGCGGAGGACGTTGTAGGCAGTGATGTTAATTCTGGTGTAGAGCACGATTCCGTACTGCTCAATTGTCCTTCAAGTTCTAAAAGGCTATTTCGATCTTCCAGTATTACTTCAGATTGGCTTATAAGACGTGTTTGTCGGTTGAGCCTTCGTTTGTTCTTTTCGATTTTCTCTTCGTCACATTTGCCATTATAAAGAGCTTCAAACTGCTTCTTAATAGATGGTGTCTTCAGATAGCGTTCCACTTTTGAGGCATAGATTTGGATCTGTGGATGTCTACAAAGACATGAGGAAATTAAAGAAAAGCAACGAACAAATTTGTCAAAACAGGACTGGAAGCTTGTTGACTTGGCTCTTCCTGATGCGAATTCAGCCTTAATCAAATCCTCAACATTTGACCATTTAGGTAGAGGAATCGTGGTTATGATTGTATTGATCTTGTACTTCTTACAATACTTTGTAGAGAGCTTGAAGTCTGACAAATTTTTCTTGCAGATTGGCTGTTTCATTTTTAAGAGGCCTAAAAAAAGAGGGCAAATATTATTTTTACAAAAAAAAGAAAAGAAAAACATACAATGGCTGCAAGCCTAAAGTTTGCTTTTTATTTTTTTAGAGTGACCAAATTTTCAAAAAAGTGGCCAACTGAGACTGGAACCATTGTATTTATTCATTTGTTTATTTTGAATCGGTTCAAGTGTAACATAGTGTGCCCAAATTGCATATTTTGCATTAATATGATGGTACCTCAAATAGTAGTGTGGCTATATAGACTCAGAAAAAAAAAAAAAAAAAACCTGTGTGATGTTATTGAGTCATGTAGTCCTCACATAGTTTAGTTTTTTCCATTCTTCTCTTTCTCTTTCTCCTTCTTTTTTTCCATTTCCCTTGATAAAAGCAGTAATAAAGAAATGTTTATTGTCAACTGGTTTTATGATGTTTTGGCTTCGTTAGGCTTATTGAATAAAAATGCAAAGATTCTATTTCTTGGATTAGATAACGCCGGAAAAACAACTTTGCTTCACATGTTAAAAAGCGATCGATTAGCTACTTTACAACCTACATTACATCCTAGTGAGTAAAAACATACACATAATATATTTATATATATATACATATATATTTACTAAAAAGTTTTCTAAAAATTCAATCCAAAGCTTCCGAGGAATTATCTATTGGAAACGTTAAATTTACAACATACGATTTAGGTGGTCATCAACAAGCTCGTAGACTTTGGAGAGATTATTTTCCAGAGGTTTCTGGTATTGTTTATTTAGTAGATAGTGCTGATCATGAAAGATTCGCTGAAGCAAAACAAGAATTGGATGCCCTTTTATCTATTGAACAACTTAATAATATACCTTTCTTGATACTTGGTAATAAGATCGATGCTCCTGGCGCTGTAAGTGAAGAAACACTTCGTCAAAATTTAGGTCTTTTTCAAACAACAGGAAAAGTAAGGCTTATATCATTATAAAAACTAAATTAATTTACTAAATATATTCTTTTTTTTTAGGGAACTGTACCTTTATCCAATATCAGACCTATGGAGTTATTTATGTGTTCAATTGTAATGAGACAAGGCTATGGAGATGGATTCCGTTGGTTGTCTCAATATGTATAGCAAATCTTTTAATAAAATAAATAAATATCATATCTTTCAAATAATTATTTATCACAATGCCTCATTGTTTTCCTTTATTATCGCAGTAATATGAGCAAGATTGAAACAAAGGAGGAGCGCTTGAGTAGTAAAGTTTCAATCATTCTCAACTGAAACAAAGCACTCAGAGTTGTTAGTGACGAGATAAAAGATCAATACAGGATTAAACACGTTGCAAATCTGATTTATAAGAGAGCTGCCTTTTTTAAGTCAGAGCAGCACTTGCGCAATTCTTTAAATAATTTTTTTTTGGTGCTTCAATTGCTATCAATTAGAAAATAAAGCTTAATATATACTTTTCAATATAAATAGTCCAATGAAATATTATTTGTTCTGCACAAACGCACTTTTTTGAAGAGAAAAGCACAATCAATTGCATTGACTCAAAATATTATATATCCTTTCAAAAGAATAATGAATTCACTAGATTTATAGTTGTTTTTTCAGAAGAAAAAAACATAAAATTTAATCTGATATGTTGAAGTGTTTCAAAAACTATTTGTATCTAAACTAAAGTTGTTCTCTTGTCTGAATAAATCCTTGGAAAAAGCCAAGTTTTTCAAAAAAAAGAAAAAAAAATACCCCTGAGCGGACATCTAAGATGCTTTTGTATACAAATTTCACTCGGTTTGGTGCTACACATATTTATTGTGATATTCAATGTACAACTTTGCAATTGATGTATCTAACAAAATATTAGGTAAAATAAAAATGAGGCTGTAGAATTTTTTCATGTTATCATCTATTAAAAATCTCTATACACATTATTATTTTATTTTTCTTATTAATCTAAACCAAACAAATAGTAAGCAAGTTGAACAGCACCAAAAATGATCTACACAATAGCAAAGAGTTAAGATATAGCTTTGGATTATTTACAAATCACACTTACTGGTTGCCAAACAACTAAATAACGAACACCATCTAATAAATTGAGGTAAAGCTGTTGTTGAGTATCCCATCTATTGAAAAAAAAGAACATTCCATTAATTAACCGCCACGTATTTAAATATTATTTGATCATATGAGTAACTTACGGGTTTCTTTTGAATTGCTTGAGTTCAACCTTCTCCTTACTGTATAAATATGTATGAAATTAGTTACTTGACCATGGTATACCATATTTTATGATTTTATTTACCAATAAGGACAGATGTCCTTCTTTCCAATCATAACCCAACCACGGATACACTTTTCGTGAAATACATGTTTGCATGTCAATTGATGAACAGGATCGTCAGAAAACATTGGACGTTGACTAGGATCAGTAGTCAAAGTTGCATGATGACCATCAGAAGTAGCATATCCACAAACTGCGCAAATACCTTCTCCCAAATATTTATTAGGTAGTCCATCCTTTGAATAGTATCCGATTGTGGCTGCCATTCTATCCGTACAAATTTCAACAAAATCTCTACCCAATACACTAATTTTTTTTTAAAAAAAAGATCAATATCTAAAAAAAAAAAAAAAAGAGAGATAATGTATACCCAAATATCCTTACCCAAAGTATAATCCATAACTAAGCATCAAAATACCAACTTGAATAAATTCAGAACCGGCAGAGAATAGTTCTGCAATACCGAAAAACGCAATCAAAACAATAGCATAACCAACTACACCAACTACAAATGAAACATTGTATACAACTGTAAACCATTTGTATACCATACGAGGTGTCATGGCTTCAAGTGGTTTTCTAGATGCTTTATACATGACTACAAGAAACACATTTTATCAGGTTCATATTCTACCCATTAACTAAACAATCTTACCAAAACCATTCACAATAGAAAAAAGCGTCCAAAATACTAAAAATCTATACCATCCTGCATAAAAACCAAATAACATGGGAAAGAAATAAAGACCTCCCAAACTAACTGCTTGATAAGATTTGTAATGTTTCTTTTTCCACCAAAGAATGAGGAACTGAGAAGCGAATAAAGCGAACAATAAAATGATGGCCATAAGTTCATGTTGGGATTCATGTCCTAAAATAAAATGTTGGTACATTTATAACAATACAAAAAAAAAAAAAAGAAGAAAAAAACTCCATTTACCTTTGTGTTCTTTGTTATATTTCAACTGCAAATTATAGCTAAAACAAGAATTAATCAATTTTTCAGTTGTTTATAAATGATGAAATTGTAATTTTACTTTTCCAACTGTTCGGGTGTTAGTTGACCTAGTTGTTCATCAGACAAATTTCCTTCTAACCAAGCATGGCTAAAACTTATATCTTGTCCTTCTTGATTCATAATTACAAGTACAAAAAAAGAAAAAAGAAAAAAGAAGTATTACAAAAGAAAAGAGAGTTACGAAAAAAAAAAATAATAATACCATTTTATACAATGATAATCAAGTTTATTAGGACTCCGTTTTACTTTCTACCAAAAATTCCCCAGAAACCACTACCAGTACCTGATGATTTTTCAGTACGAGCAGCTAATGATTCTTCTGGATATTTAACAAAGTTAGCAGCTAAATCAAAATAGAAAGGTTTACAAGCAACTGGTTGAAATTTAGGTGGGAAATCAACAAGATTTTCAGGGCTGATATTAGATGGGTAACTATCCAAATGTTCCAATAATGATTCAGTAGTGTTTAAATCTAATTGCTGCATCTTTTGAGAAACTTGCTGTTCATTATCAACATTATCTGATCCATTTTCAAGATACCAAGCAGCACGAGATTTCCATGTACCTGAACGAATTGTTTGTTCCAAATCTGCCAAGTCGCTATCAGTCACCTTCAAAAGAGCATCATCAGCAAAAGAACGAATTTGTGAAAGAGCTTGCTTGGCTTGAACGACATAAGTTTGACCTCTTTGATAAATCGCAAGTGATTCTTGTGTCTTTTTCATTTCATTATATGCTGATGCAACTTGAACGCATCTACAACCTTTGTAATACAATGATAATACATTCAACTCACCATCAAGAGACATATTGTCCTTAACTTGAGGTAATTCCCAAATATATTCAATATTCTTTAAAATATCATCGTATAATTTAACAGCTTGTTGAGGTTTCTTTCCTGAAGACTTTTCCACAACTTGACTAACTAAACAAACATTACGTTCAATAGAAGATCCAAATAAATTATATTCCACAAATGTAAACAAATTGTTCAAATCTTCAGTAGCAGCGGCTGACCTAGATGAAGTAACCTTGGCAGTGGCTTCTTTATCATCCTTTAATGCTTTCTTTGCAAGTTTGTCAGCTTCGGCCCATGCACTCAATACAGCATCAAATGCAGAAGCATCAGATGTGTTAATGGCTTTTCTAAGATCTTGTGCTTTGAAAACAGCTTGTGCTAAGTTTTGGTTCTTGATAGTGAACTCCTTATCACGCCACATTAAGGTTTTGAGAGATTGATCTTTGGACTTGTCATCACCAATCTTGGCAAGTTGCTCTTTTAATTGGCCTAAACCAGGACCATGATGCTTACTGACAATACCATCAATATCTTGTCCACCGCTTAATTGAAGCTTGTATGCGCAGAAACGAATATTGGGATCAATCTCATCAATTGCAGAGAAACTTAAAGCTTCTTGCTCTGCGGTGCTATTGATCTTTGTGAACTTTTCATAGACGGTTCTATTAAAAAATTTCAAAAAGGTTTAACCTAAATGTTCCCCCTCTTTTTTTTTCAATACTACTATGCTTACCTTGATTCAATAAACTGATTTAAAGCTTCTTGAAACTGCTGTTGTTCGAAATAAAGATAACCTTTCATCAAAGAAGCATATGCCTATTATAAATTCAAATTTAGCAAATAAATAAATAAAAAAACTTTCTATAATAAATTTACCTTGACATCTAAAACAGTTCTAACATCAACAGTTTGCTCTTGACACAAATTGTAAAGAGCTTCAGCATGTTGAGAAGCTCTTTTCAAACGCTTAACTAAATGATGACGCTGGCGAGTTTCCATACTGCTACCACTTTCTTGCTTTAATTCCATAGCAAAAGCCCAAGCACGTTCAGTTTCATAAACACCGAGGTGAAGGAAACGAGCATCATTGAATTCTTGAGGAAGAGGTTTACGCACGTTAGTGGTTTTGTTGTTGGATTGAGTGAGTTTAAGGATTTGACGAAGACGACGAATACGGTTGGTACAATATTCACTAAATTATAGAAAGAGGGTAAATAAAAAAAATTATCTCTCAATCCAAATGATTCAGCTATATACCGATAACGTTGATAATCTTGATGTCTAAGACCATAAGTCATACGGGATTCATTAATGAGGCACAAGACTATACAAAGATAATGTTTATATTCATACGTTTACAAGTTGTATGTTGTTGTTTTTCTTACCATCTACACTCATTGGTGCTGAAGAAGAAGGGGTAATATCCACTGCTAATAAATAAATAAAAGGTGTGTTATTTTACAGATATCCGGTTGATAGTTTCTCTTATTTTACGTTCTGCCATGTCTTTGATTTTTCGAGAAAAAAAAGTGAAAAAGAGAAATATACCAACGCGAATAGGGAAACAAGGAAACTGGTGGAAGGAAATTTTATCTGGGACGTACAACAAATCAGCTGGGTTTCATTCAGCGAAGGAGGAGGAGGAGGAATCAGTGTTGGGTATCAACCGCTAACAAGAAAAATGGAGTAACAGAAAGGAAAATGTTTTGTAATAAAGGCCATGAATAAGGGTTTTCAGTAGTTTTACATTGATATGATGATTAAGGCTGATGCATTTTTCAACCGTAGGAAAACTGAGTTAAATTAATGCTACCATTGCTTTTGCTAAAAGTATGAACTTTAGGATGCTTTAATCATTAAACATACAAAACAAAAGTATATTCATGCATCTATAACGTATTAAAGAGAATAAAAATTAATATTATACTATGAGGAAGAATTTTAATCAACAAAAATTCTAAATAAACCCAATCAAAATTTTCAAATCATAGCTTATTAATAGCTGTATTAGGCATGTTTTTTATAGCAGTGTATTTTGGTTTCATATCTATTGGTGCGTAAATCAATTTGGCTATGTTTAAATGGTCCTACTCTATGTAATTTATATATAAATATATATAATCACATTTATGCTTTTTGTCTAGTACGATGGCTATGTTTGATTTTTCAAAGTAAAAAAAAAAAAAAAAAAAATTTATTGAGTCAAAATAACATGAGATTGTTATGGCTTCAACAATGAAAGGCATACCTAATAATTTAATTTAGTAAAAATATATAACCTTACTATGTTTTGGTGATAAATTACAAAATTTACTTCAATTTATTATACTAAATTATTTTCAATTTGTGAGCCATTCTAGGCCATTTCAATTTGAAAATTGACTTTTTTTTTTTAAAAAAATATACTTGCATTTTCAATTGAAAATATATGTTGCAATTGTATGCAGGTTTTTTGATTTCTCAGTTCTTTTACTTTGCACGCATTATTTTTTAGTGAAAACTATGTCTTAATTGCAAACTTGTGAGGTTTTCAGGGATATAATTGCACGAATTTTCTACACAGTATATCTTTCATCTTATGGCAAAAATTATTATTCTTGTTTTACAAATATTGAATTTTCGAAGATTTTTTTGTAGCATAAAGAGTTTTTTTCTGTATTAAATATAATAATAAAAACTAATCTCAATATATCCCTTGGTTTCGCTATATTTTTAGGCAATCTTATCTGTTTTATTTTTTAGGTGCTGTCAATCTGCATATTGCTTCAGAAAACCTTTAAATTCTGAAGGTTTCCGGACCCTCAAAATAAGCTGCGAGACTATTTTTCTTAAAAAATTCATAGTTTCTGCATATTAATGCTGAGACTGCATCTAACTTGTGCAGAAACTATGTAGCAAGCTGCCGAGACTGAACTTTTTATCACGATGGTGTGTCTCACAAAAGCTTCAAAAGTACGTAATATTCACTGCTTTTTTCTTAAAAACCGAGTCTCACTTTTCATCCCTGATTTCCTTTTTTCTCTCACAAATTAGCACCAAAAAAAAATTATATGCCAATATACCTGAGATGTCCAACTTTAATCCAAAAACAAGTATCCGAAAATATCCTATTTTTTGCAGTTGGTATAACGTTTTTCATTGCTAATGTTTCAGATTTTACACGTATTTTGCTAATAAAAATTAAAAACTAGTCCGGGTACGCTAGTAGGACATTAAACAATGAAATAATTTTAATAAAAAACTTATTTCCCTATAAAAAAAAATTAAAAACTTTGAGTTCTCATATCTCCACGAAAAATTAAGCTATGCTAGTGCTTTTAGATAATAAAAGTTACTTGTTTTAAGTCTCTCTATAGTATATTTAAGTATAAAAAAATTCTGGGCACCTTTTTTTTTTCCCTTTTTTTGACATTTTTTCTAGTAAATTTCAAAATATTTATCAAATTGAGTAGCAGTTATTTTTTGTGTATTTTATAGAACGTATTAATCTCTGTCAGATCCATTTTAGGATTTTTAAAAATATTAATTTTTCGTAGAAATATCCTCGAAAATGTATAAAAAAAGAATATCCTCGATTTTGCTCCCCAAAAAGACGAGTATACCCTCGTTTCAAATTTTGGATTTGAAAAAAAATTGACAAAAACCCTGCTTTCTCCATGAAAAATGTAGATAAAAAGCTCATCAATAGCTTGATCGATAGGTAATTTTTTTACACATTATTTTAAATGTTTAATTTTGAAACATGTTTATAAAAAGTAGTTTATATCTTCAAAAAACCTTCAAAATTTTAATCGCATTTTACGCAAAATTTAATGTGAAACATTTGCCCAAATTTTATTTAACCAAATGCAGAATTTTAAGCTGTACAAAAACTACTTAATACGCTTTCTTAACTTATTTTGCAGTTTACGAGCTATTGAACGATTTTGTTTTTTTGATCATTTTTGGATCATTTTTGGATCAATTTGTCAAATCGATTTTGAAGCTCAGTCAGTATAGGTTTTAAGCTGTATTGTGAGCTATTATTTTGATTATCTCAACGAAAAATCAATATTTTTTGATGAAACAAAAATGGTAGAGTAGCACTTAATAGGATCTATCTTGTCATTGCAAAAAGTTGATATTTTAATATTAGGGCTCAATTTTTTTCAATCAATTTTAGATCGTTTGCGTCAATGATGATGAGCCAGCGTTCCTATATTTTAGTATTAGCTACTCTATTTTCGAACACATGTTAATGGCTTATAGAGAAGATGTGCACGTATGTTAAACTTTGATGTGGTTAGACCCGATATTGGGCAAAAAAACTCGAAAACTATCTGAAATCTACTTTTTACAGCTGTAAAAAAACTGAAAAAAAACCCTAAAGTGTATCCGTGGTGTTGTTCTTATATATCATAAAGATACTAAACTTTTTGACATACTTTATTTTTTCAATATTATTTCATATTATTTAAATTATTTTAATAAAAATTTGTTATTATTATAAAGCTACTAGAGGCTCTGTACTCTACTTTAAAATTACTACTCTTTTTTCCTTGAATATTCATACATATTAAAATTGACACATTTTATGAAACCTTTATTATTCTATCTTATCATCACTTTCAACTTTGAATTTATCTCCTTTTCCTTTGAAAAGATATCAACATGAAAATTGTTTTTATATTGGTTCTATCATCTATTCAAATATGTTCAATATATATTTCATGTTGATTACATCTAACCCCAAACTTAACGATCTAATGATAAAGAGCGTAGTATGAGTAATTTTTTGTATAACCTTTTTAGAATTTTAAACCAAGCCTTAACCTTATTTATAGAAAATCTTTCGTCAGCCATTATATATTCATTTTTGTATCCATTTATTATTATCAAATACAACTGTTTTAATTATCATCCTATACAACATTGTTCCAGCTATAATTTGATTGAATGGAGCAAGAGTGGCTACTATAGCGATTGCTCCATAAATTTGAATGATTAAGAAATCCCCAGTTTAAATTGATAATTATCATTTAAGATGAAAATAACAGCAGGAAATACTAAGATATTGCAAAAATGAATATTAAGTAAAGTCTAGTTTACTTTTTATCCTCTATTAGAAAATTTCATTTTTGAATAGGTTTGAGAATTTTTTTTTGTTTTTTTTATAAATCGGTTTCCATGTATTAGAAACTGATGAAGAGAAGGCTGGTATGCAACATGTAGTTCATATGATAGTGCTCATGAAGGGATATATAACTAGTTTTGTCTCGTAAAAAAATATTAATTTTTCGCAGAGGAAATTGAGACTTAAATGATTGGTTTTTCTACTGAAGAAAGAATTAACAAAAGTGCATGTATTTTCCATTAGATTGAAGCGTCCTTTTTTTAGTAATAACTCGACGAAAAATTAAGCTAAAACTACAAACACATGCTCAATCTGTAGATAATTTTACTGCACAAAATGTGAAAATAAAATACTTTAGGGTTACTATATTTGGAAAAGGGGTACTTTTTGATCCAAAACCTCTAAAATAAAGTATTGAACTTTACTGAAAAATTTATGAGAAATTTTATTTTCGAAATTTACATAGATCGATCCAAAATTAAAAACTAAACTCGAAACATTTGATGTCCAAAACCAACTTGCTATGCATTTTCATGAGTTATTAAACATCCAAGGTTTTTGATTTTTTTCCTCTATTTCTCCATTTAATCATTTTTAAAGTTAATCTCTGATTAGTATAAATATTTGCTTATCACTAACGGAAGAAAAAGTGTAAAATGAGGTATAAACTACAACTTTTCAGAAAAAAATACTATGATATTCGCTGCAAAAACTGTTTTATATGAAGATTTTATTGAAAAGATATAACTTTATAATAATCTTACTTTGAAAAACAAATAACTGCAAATTTTAAAATTGCCATTTTCGCATTTTTTCCTATAGTCTATATAATTATATATGGTTATATTTAAATTAGAGCGTGTACTCATTTCAATAAATAATCAGGAAATAAAAAATGCAAAACTATATTTGAGATGTTACAAAATATTGATGAATGATTCATTCCTATTCATCTTAATTTTCTAATCAGTATAAAAACGCCAAAATTGAAATATTAGGTTTTCTTCGCTTAAAACCTTAGTTTAAGATGTCAAATATTTTGAGTTTTTAGTAAGCTTGCGTACCATAGTTCATAAGCTAAATCATACTATTTTTCAATACTTTATGATATATTAAAGATTTAATGATTTCAAAGGCCTTTAGTTTTTTTTAGATACAGCGGCCAGTATACCTTGAGTCGAAAAGAATTTCTGTTTTTTTTTTATTTTTGGAGTTTTGAGTTTTTGGGCATAAACTTTTACTACTTTTTTTTTATAAAAGCACGGCTAGGGATCAGAAAATATACTCTTCTAAACTGTTTTTTTTTTTCTTCTAATTCTGTATCTTTAATTTATTTTGTTGTACCTATTAATTTCGTTGAGATTTTGGTGGTACAAATTTTGGTAAGTTGTAGTATATGCACTATACGCCTATGATAGTCCTTAAATTTTTTAATTGATTATTACTTTTATGAGCAACTAAAGTTGTTTGACAAGTTATTCCAGGTATTTTGATATATATCTTTAAAATGAAAAGTCTAGATTTATCAGATAGGACAAAACAACTGGAATAACATGAATTTGTATTTTGTATACACAAAATGTTGAAAAACAATTTAAAGTTAAATATTGCTGACAAATAACACGTATGGCAAACTAAAATCAACAATCCTTTGAATGTAATATAATGATTTTCTCCCAGTTTATAAAAGCCAACTTTGAAGGCGAATATCTGCGGGTCAAAGCAAGTTATAGCAATAGTCAATTAACAAGAATTGGTTGTTTTGTAATACTTTACAATCTTGTTTAGTATTACAATATTAGTAACTTTTTTTTTTGGTTTTTTTAGGGCCCCAATACATGAAAGTTTAGAAAAAATGTAATAATAAAGCATTTTACATGGTTAATTATTAGGATACTTGGATTTTTCCCTTTGTTGCGTCTTCCAAAAAATTGGAACATCAAAAAGTTGACTCAAGAAGTTGGTTTACTTTACAAAAATAAATTCTGAGTTGCAAATAAGAACTTGATTTGTAAAATAAAAATGCATCGTCTGTTATTATACTTGTGTTTGTATTATAATTAATGCCTGAAAAGTAATACTTTTAACTTCTAATCCAAAACTAGTATTTTAGATAAGTCAAATTTACACCATAAGTCATTCAAAGAAATTTTTAAAAAATTACAGAAATGAATTAAGACACAAAAAATTTACTTAAAGCACTACTCATACAAAACCAACTAAATATTCGATCTATTGTGTAATTTTGCATTTTGTATTTTCGTCTTTCTTTGGATCATAATTTTCGCCTTTATTTATGTCAAACTGACATTTAAATTCCTCTATTTTCAAAAATGTTGCCATTTCTAGGAAGGTTATACAATATCTTTATATTTTTTAATAGAATAAACCATGAGAGTATATTTTAGATAGCTCAATAAATGTCTGAGATGCTTAAATTAGCTTTTTTATGTATTCAAAAAGAGTTAGTATTGCTATAAATTCATCTTTAGGGTCTAATTCGAGATTTGAGTGTTGACATCTAATGCAAAATGTACTGCCTGTTTCTTACAAATTGTGCCACATTCAAAGTTAGTACACATTTTCAATCTGCTTTCGACTAGATACTTTTACAAAACTAGCATCCTAGTAAATTTTCTAAAAAAAAAAAGTGGTTTGTTATATTAGAAAAACTAACAGCAAAAGTCCATTAGAGATATATTACTTCAAAAGTTATTACTTCAAAAGTTTGTTGTCATTTTTTTGTTTGGGTATTTAATATGCAGCTCCTCTCAAAATGTCTCGTAATAATCTGAAGGCTAATTGTTATTTTTAGCACTTGCACCACAACCGGAAGCAAAATTTTCTATTTTCTTTTTTGTTTATTTATTTTTACAATGTCTACTATAACTCCTGTCTCTACTCAAAAGGATGTACTTGTTGGAGTTGGTTGTTTCGTAACCCACACTGATTCAAAAACAGGAAAAACTCATATTCTTGTAGGACAACGTGCTGGATCTCATGGTGCAGGTACCTGGCAATTACCTGGTGGGCACTTGGAGATGTTTGAAGACTTTGAAACTTGTGCAAAACGAGAAATTGAAGAGGAAACCAATTTGATTTTGCCTTTAAAAGATATTAAAATGTTGACTGCAACCAACAATATTATGCATGTCGAAAAGAAACATTATGTCACAATCTTTATGTGGTGTCATATACCCGAAGCAGCCATCGCTGATGTGAAGGTGATGGAACCTCATAAATTGCAAGGAGAATGGCAATGGTTGACTATAGATGAACTCAAGAAGAAAGATCCCTTATTTTCTCCATTACAAAAGTTTGTGAATGAGCAAGATTTGACATTTTTAAATTAGATTATAATAAATATATCAGCCCTTGAAAAGCAACATGTTACAAGCGATTATATTTATCAAGTCACTATTCAACTAAACTATAGATGTACACATAATTGTGAGTAATGCGATCTATATATATTGATTAGTAAGAGAGTAAACTTCCCATTGAATCAATCAATAAGCATTATATACTACAACATGTTACTGAATGTATACATGTCTGGATTTTAAATTTTGCATATTGGACCCTTTCTGATTTCGTTTGGAATAAATATGATCCCACCTCGCAGCTTTCTTTATCTATTAGAGTTAGCAATGCAAGTTTCTTCCCAAATACATATCGGTTTTTCAAAAGCATATAAACTCTATTTTCATAATAAATATGTGATGTCAGCTTTCTGTTTCTTCTTTTCGATAATAGTATACATATAGCTTCATTTCTTGTTCCTTTCTCTCTTCTTTTTTCACTTTCTTTATCTTTTTTTTTCTTTTTTTTTCTTTTTTTTTTACAAACATACACGAAAGAAGAAAGAGAGAGAAAGCCCTATTTTTTTTTTTTTTTTTTGAAGATAATACAAAAAGATGAGAACAACATTATTCGTAGCTGGCTTTGGTGGACGAACACGCGCAAGAGATCTCGCTTACGAATTTGAACGGTAACGTATTATTTTCATAAATAATCTATTTTCCCGCATTAAATAAACCCTCGTTAAATGTACAGCTATGGTCGATTAGTTCGCTGCGATATTCCAGCGCCCAAATCTTATGCATCTAAAGTGTAAAAATTATAATGAAATGTTTAGATTTGTTAATCTAGAAATATTAAATGCTTGCTTTAGTTATGCTTTTGTTGAATTCGAAGATCCGCATGATGCCGAAGATGCCTTTAATGAAATGCATGGTAGACGTATTGACGGTTATACCATCAGCGTTCAGGTAAGAAAGTAGTAGAATAAAGTAACATGTGATTTTTTTTCTAATATCCGATGTTGTAATAATAGTGGGCTCGCAATGCCCCAAGTGCAACATGGAGACTTGGTGGACCATCACATCCAGCAACATCACATCATACTTTACCTTTACCCCCTCCTCCGCCCCCACATTCAGGGCGCATACCACCACCTTACAGATCATATAGCCCATATCGTAGTAATAGTCGAGGCCGACGACGTTCAATTTCGCCACCAAGAGGTAGATCACCTCCACCTCATCATCATCATTATTTGATGAATGAACGACGATACTCTACTTCGCATTCGAGATCTCGCTCACCTATTCCTTCTACTACTATTAACAATACCATTGATAAGCATCGTTCTATTTCACCCTCTATGAGTAAAAACAAAATGTCACCTTCAAGACATTATCATAGCCCACCACTTGTATGAGATTTTTTTTTTTTAATAGTGAAGAATAAAACATTTTATTACATATTATTTTGTTGAATTGCTTTTAGAACACGTTGAACAAAAGGTCTCGTTCTTGCTATTTCACCTACAGGCGTTTTTAATAGTACACCAATTAATCGCATCAACCCTTCGAGCGCCTTTCTCTTGATGGGAGTATTCTGATCGACATGGTATAATAAAATTTCACACGCTTGTTTTAATTCATGAACACAAGGTCTAAAATAGCAATCCATGGCTACAATCCAATGGTCGAATAACTCTACCAGGGCAAATGCTGCTGTTGTACACCTTTGCACAGACATTGGTGTTGGTAAATAACTTTGATGGATCAAAATCCAGTGTCCATGATGCCTGATCCATTGTTTGAATATACAACGACGATGCCATAAATGTGTTGAACTATTGAGTAATTCAATTTTTGGTAATTGCTTTTGAAAACTAATTAATCGTTTCTCAATACGTTCAATTTGTTCGTATGAAGTTTGCGCTTCTTCCGGATGTGTGAAAATAGTACGTCGAATATCTCGTGTAATTTGGCAAGTATGAAATTCAATAAATTGAAAGAATGCTTGATGTTCATCTACTCCGGCGGATGACAAAGGTGGATTTTTAAAGAACGTTGTTGTACTAACATGATCATCTAAGTGAATTTCGTATGGCTTGTTGTGATAATGAGATGATGCTGTATCTAAAAAGTACATGAACCACAACAGAGATCGAGCATATTGTTTCACAATCATGACAGGAGGTTTGTAAGGTAATGGAAATACAGCTGCTTGGTTCTGAGATATAGTATCCAATGCATCTTCTCTATAAAGCTGTAATGAAAGCGCCATGCGTACCGCCATACCTGAATAAATGTAAACTACAGATGTATTTCCATTTTCTATATGATAAAGAACCAGGTTACAAATGGCATGGCACGTGGTGAGGCTGGGCGCATCAAAATAAATCGATGACAAGAGACGTTTTGCCCATTTATAATATTCAATTGACAAGCGAACGCAAGTAGGTTCATCCATACTGTTTTCAAAGATTTCAGGGTGCCAATAGAATGCATGAGGTAGCATATGACATACAATTGAAGCATATAGCAGCTGAAATGCAGGTGATAAGTTCTCTTGGTCCATCAGTAAATTTGTGAAAAGTGTATCAAACGGTTGTACAGCTCCATAAAGTAAACAGTTCTTGTATAACGATAATAATCGTTGTACTAGAAAAGGCGGTAATTTTTCAGGCATTACATCAATGTCTAATAAATCATCATGGTCTTCATCTTGCTCTTCTTCTAATAATGGGTTTCGAATAGGATCGTCTTCTGAATCTTCTCCGTCATTAACATTGGGCCGTAAGCTTGTAAAATGAGATAATCGAACATTTGGAAATATAGAATGATTACGGATAAGCCAGACAGGCTTTTTTTGTTGATCCGGTTGAGGGTATAAAGTTATTGCATTTGTGTTATCTTTTGCAAATTGTATAAGAGTTGAATAAATATCGGTTACATGAAACATGTGTGTATCAATGGATAGTCCTGCTGGTCCTAATTGATGAATATTCCAGTTAGATAATGAGTTTGTTTGTATATTAGAATGCTGTTCTGCTGCTTGTGTTGGTGGTTGCGTTGATTGGGACGGTGCTGTACTTTTAACCAACTGTTCTATATTACCGAACTCATCTAATAATGAATGTATTTGATTCTCTAAGCCTGCAAAACGATCACGTAGAGCAGTACTTTCTAAATCGCCAGGAACTTCCAAGTAAGTACAGTCTACACCAGCAACAGAACATTGTTCACAAGTAGGTCTCGAACGAGAACATTTAGAACGGTGTTTACGGCATCTAGAATAAAATGTTAATATTATATTTGAGATGTTTTTTAAATATTTGACTTGCCTTTGGCAAGATAAGGCCATACGAGCTCTTCTCTTTACAGGCCGAGATTGATTATTATCTTCATAGCTTGTATAAGTATCACTCTCCATCATATTTCCTTATAAAATTTATTTAAAAAATAAAAAACAAAAACGACAAAAAAAGATTGTGAGAAATTTAATGAAAAAAAAAAAAAAAAAAAAAAAATGAAAAAAATGGTTCATCCAATCCTATTAGCTTCTTCCGATGTTTGTGCGCTTTAAATGGTCAACTAGAAAAAATTATAAGGAAATTCTTGTTTCTTTGATGGTTTTGTATCACATCAAATCTAGCATCAGCAGCAATGACCAGAGGTGAATGATTGATTAAGTGATCGATGTGCGTCTTTTGAAAAATTATACTGAATGTCAAATTAAACACTTGATACTTATCGTAGCAACCTTCCCCTGGCAACCAATCTAGTTTCCATTGATCAGCTGCCATGACGGCGTATAGTCTATGTATGCTTTTCGGGTGGTTGTAATTCATCCGGAACCAATTAGATCAAAAATTAAATGAGGTTCTTTGATCTCCCAAAATATTACCAGGGTTGATAATCAGCATTGTTAACTTGATTGAGAATGCTAATTAATTTTTATAGTTTATGATTGCAGTTCACATTATAAGAACATTTTATTCATTAATTAGTGTTTCTTTGCTTCTCAAATCTCTTAAATAAAATAACAGAGAGAGTTTCTCACATCCATTAACCTGAATACTACTTTGCCGGCCTGTTAAAGTATTGAAAAAAAAGGCAATATATTTGTTTTTTAGAATGCTAATAATATAGACTTTTGTTATGAATAAGAAACTATCAATATTAAACTCGATGCTTATGATAAAATATTGGTAAAGCGAAATAAAAGGTAGTTTAAGATAAAGCAATTATTAGGAACATGATCTCTTGTAATGAATAGTAAAGCAACGGTAAAACTTAATTGTTGCAAATTTATCAAACCTGATATAATCAGACCCTGCATATTTTGTAATTGTATTCCTTGAATAATATACTTTGTGTGTTTTATTTCATTGTCGTCAAATAATTCACATAAATAATGATTGTGGTATTGATTTGGCTTCAGTAATAATAGATGAAATGATTGTTATGTGCTAAGCTTAGTAAGGTGCTTGATTATGTGTGTGCCTGGAATTTTATTGTTGCACCATTATTGTTGATTTGATATGCAATAAATATATAAACTTGAGGACCGTTTAAATTTTTTAGATTTCAATTTTTTCTTTCCTTGTCTGTTCAATATTTTCCTAAATAATAAACCAATAATAAAAAAATGTTAAAAAATCCAAGCAAAGTATATCAAGATACATTTATTGATTCTTCTAAATCAAAAAAGGTATAAAAAGACCCCCTTGAAATACGCGAATATTCTATTCATTTTATTTCTTTTTAAAAAAGTTGCCAATGTCTGACGAACAAGTGGAGAAATACATTCATGTCTTCTTCAGTTCCTCGCCTAAAGCAAATAGTGGAACTGCGCCTACTTTTGAATGGTTGCAATTCTTGGAAATGTTTAATGAGCAACAAAATTACTTTATCTTGACAGAGCAGCAGAAAAAAGCAATAAAACCTTACTGTATTCAAAATCCAGACTTGGAAATGACGCCGGAAGAGTTTATAAGATTACTTTCCATTATTCGACATGAACCTAGTATAGAAGAACCAAAGCCAAGAATTAGTTCAAGTACACCGGCTACTAGAAAATTGTTTAATTCAAGACCAAGATCATCAAGATTAATCTCTAGCAAATCAACCACTACATATTATGATGATAGAGCCAGTACAAATCATCCTGATGACAGCGTAAGTTTTTTTTTTTCTTGCTGATTTATCATGATATTTTTTTCTCATTTGTGTGTCCACAGTTGAATCATATGAGTAACCGAACAAGGGAATCAGGTGCGTTGAACAAAGATTTCAATAAAAACAAATAATAAAAACATATTAACAATGAATTTAGATTTTAATGACGAAAATAACAACGACAACAATGACCACGTAAGGAATGACTAAATGAGCCCTACTCATTAATATATTCACATAAACAATTTTAGGACATGTCTTTGGTAAAGAAATTGAGAAAAGAAAAAAGTGCAGCTACGAAACAATTACGAGAATATGAAACAAGAATTGTAGATTTACACAAGGAACATTCTGAGCGTATTTTACAGTTACAATCAAGATTAGAAAATGTGCAAATCGATGCCGAACAACAAAAAATATTGCTTATTGATCAAAAAAATAAAGAAAGAGATAAATTAGAGAGAATTGCTGAATTGAAATCCCAAAATGAAGAATACGAAAAAATTCATGCACTCAATGTTAAAAAGTTACAGAAAAAAACTGAAGAGGTGGAATCCTTAAGGGAAAAATTACACAGTTTACAGGAAACACACAACATTACACTTTCCAATTTAGAATCAACCGAAATTCAAGCCAAAGAAATGGTTCGGGTCCACGAAAAGGAAAAGGCCGATTTTCACATGAAATTAGATCAAGAGAGAAGACAAACGTTAGATGCAAGACATGCGATGGAAGCACAACAAAATGAAAATGTAAAATTAATGGAATTAATTGATAGACAGAAGTTTGATTTAGATGAAGCTAGAAGTGGATTGAGGTATTATTCAAATACACCTCCGGTATTGGTAAGAAAAGAAAAAGTCATTTCAAAATCATTTGCTTGAATTATGCTTTCTAACTACTTTTTTTTTTTTTTTTTCATAGGATAAAAAATCATCTATTACCTCAACAAGTAATGAAAATGATGATTCAGAGCAGAGCTTTGCTCATGAACAAATTGAGGCTGAATATCTTAAAAAGCTAGAATTGCTAAAACAGGAGCGTGATGCTTACCAACAAGAACTAACATTGACGCAAGATAAACTTAAAGAAGGTAAACAAACAATTACAAATCAAATATTATTTGGGTGATGTTTATTGAATTATTATTTAGAGCAAACAGCAGCGGCATTGATACAAGCATCTCATGTGGAAAAAATTGGAATACTCTCAAAGGACTTTGATCAGCAACTTGGACTTATCGAATCAATCAGACAGCGTATTGGTACAGATCAACATAGCAGAGGAAGCAAACTGTTTGTTGGATTATCTATTATTCCTTGGGTGTTCTTATCGTATCATCTGTTATTAATTGTTTTCTATTTTTTACTCGAAGTTTCCCACATGGAACCGCCACAAGTTTATCCCTTCTCATTCTCGAAATTTATTGACGAGCTATTCTTTAAGTATTTGCAGCGTTTGTCCTAAGGATCAAGAGCATTTTACTTTTGTATATTATTATTTCTTTTTCATCAAGAAAAGTTCGTTTGTAACACTTTTTTCATTTTTTTTTTCGTCCTTCCTATCTTTTCATATAAATTTATACCATAATTTTTTTTTTACTGCTGATACACATTTGCATATCCCACAACATTTCGTACAAAATAAAACCTTTATTGCAAAGAAAAAATATGGTCATAACGTCAATGCGCAAGCCCGCTTTTTTAAGGTTTAAAGCTTAAAAGCTTCTTGTGATACAGCATTCCAAATGATCGGAAAGAAAAAAAAAGTACAACTTCAAAATATAACGTCTTGCGTTTTGAATAATTGCTTTGGCTTGGTATATAATCCTTCATGAATGCAGAGACTTGATGAAAAAACCTCGCAAACATCTTCTAAGATACTCTTATTATTGCGGACAATGTTTGATGTGAGCACCTTTCCAGCCAGTAGCATAATTCAAGGAGCGAAAAAACATCTGGTGTAGACAATACAAAATAGATATGAATTGACCGCATTATACTAACTGTTCCTAAATTTATTTTATCTCCCATGAAAGTCTTGAAAACAGATAAGATTTTCTGTTTTTTCTAAAAAACTATGTCTTACTTTTCATCCCTGATCTACTTTTTGTTTTTCTCTAAATAGCGCCAAAAAAAATTTATATGTCAATGTACCTGACATCTGACATATTCAACTTTAATCCAAAAACAAGTATCCGGAAATATCCTATTTTTTGTAGCCGGTATAACTTTCTTCAATGCTAATCTTTCAGATTTTTACATGTATTTCACTGCTAAAAATCAAAAACTTTAAGCTCTTATATCTCTACAAAAAATTAAGCTATTTTAACACTATGTAGATAAAACGAGACGAATAAAAGAAGTATAAAAAATGTACCATGAACTATATATTATAACTCAAATGAATCTTGCTGTATAAATGTAGAATAAGAAAACAATAAATTGACTCTATTAATTTAGTTAGTATTTTATGCTACCTATGCTAGCTGTGTAGATGATGTTCTTCAGTTAAAAAAAGCTGTAATGAATTGATCCATTACATTCTTACTTAAACCCAATTATTATATAACCAACTCCCAAGTCATATAAATACCAATAATCTATGCAGACTAAATGAATATTAGTGAATTTATCTGTTTGTTTCTTCCCTTTATATATTTATAGTCCCACTCCAAATAAATATATTTTATTACTACTCAATTATCATTGATACTTATAACCAATTGTTATATAATCCAATATAATCCAATCATAGGTATTAATCGTATATTAGTAATAGCAATTACAATTAGTAACACCAACCTCTTTCCCCCAATCATAGAATCAAAGTCAATTTTATAATTCACATATTATATATCACAGTTGACAACCCCTTGATTTTTTAAAATTTATTACAAAAGCTCTTAGTAAGATGGACAAAATGAAATAAAATGGGATGTTTATATTATTATCGATGTAAAATAAGGAAAGATTGATTCTATATGGATTAAATGGGTTGATGTTTTTGAATGTATACTTATGTAATTACTTGCGATGAAGGATAAAGATAACTAATTGTGCTTGATTTATACTTGAGTTCGCATAAATTGGTTTAACCAGAGGATTCGGTCTGTTTCAGTATTAACCAAAATTTAAAGTAAGTTTGAGACGTAATAAGGAATATAATATTGTTTTATTAAAAAAGAAGATACAACAGGTAACAATGTCAAAGTAAAATCAAAAAGTTTTAACGTCTCACGTTAATCTTTGCCAAACAAAAAAAGGAAACGCCATGCGTCCTCGGGGAATCGAACCCCGGCCTTCACCTTGGAAGGG
Source organism: Mucor plumbeus (assembly GCA_016758945.1). Lineage (NCBI taxonomy): Eukaryota > Fungi > Mucoromycota > Mucoromycetes > Mucorales > Mucoraceae > Mucor > Mucor plumbeus. The sequence goes on from JAEPRC010000292.1 coordinate 42,247, forward strand.
TGAAATTCTACCATTAAACTAAGAACGCTTGGATGCTAATTAAAATTTTAAATTATATATATTGTAATAAAATAATACTATATAGAGTGTAACCCTTTTATTTTTACTGCATTGTCCAATGAATACACTTGTCAACAGAAGAATAAATGCTATTTGTTAACAAGACAGCTATATATTCTCTTAATATAAATAGTATTGATCAATCCGTCTTTATTAAAACAGCCTACATCTGGTTTGTTTGAATTATAGATTAATATACATTGGCTATTAAATGTTAATAATATCCTATCTTCGCTTTCCTAGACTAAAATTATATAAGCACCTAATCTTCTTCACTCATCACATTAACATTTCAATCTGGTACTTATTTAAATAAATGCGTCCAGCTTTAAGTATAATTCAGCTGGCTATTTAAAGTATATTTGAATTGCACAAAATTTATAATAAATATTTGCAGTAAATAACGAAGTTGGTCACTAAAATAAAAAAAATATAAAAATAAAAGCGATAAAAATACAATTATAATCAGCTAAAGTTTTATTATAAAAGATTTCTGAAGATTAAATATAATTGAAAAAGTATGAGGGTATTTATAGTGATTTAGAGAACTTGTATACCACCAGACTTGAATGGAGTAATCTTCTAATTTTGAGTTGTTGTTACTAATATTATATCACCGCGGCGAAAATAATGTGCAGCAATCGCCACATATGTGCAGCAAATGTGGCGATTTTTTAGTCACAAAATGTGCGAAAAAGAAACACGTATTTTCTTGAGTCGCCACATTTGTGCATCGAATATGGCGAAAATAATGTGCAGGGTCCAGAATTCGCTTCAGCTCAAAAATTAGGTTTTTTATAGCTTAGGTTCTCAATAGAATAATTGCTTTATTAAATGGCATACGAATGAAATAAAAATACATAAAAAGATGCTATATAAGATAGTACATGTCTAGCTAAATCGTTACACTGTTGTATAAACAGCACCCCCAAAAATTGACTCTATACTTAGGCCATTTTTCTTAAGTACAGCAGGGGAAAAGTGGAGCAATTACAGACAATGAGAGAGGAGAGGCAGTGGGAGTGACCTAAATTCAATATAAACTTGTTAATTAATGGTACCAAAAAATTTTACTTATTTACTATCAACGTACATTATGTTATGTTTTACACATTAAATAGAAAGAGAGATTCCTAAATAACAACAAAATTAGTAAAAGGTAGGGCATGCATTGCTTTGACTAACCTTACTCCAAGGAAAAGAAATAACTAAATAAGCTAAAAAAGAAAAAGGTAATAACGCTAAAGAAGCTAAAAAGCATGACAATCAAATTAAAAAAAAGTACCCAAGTTAGACAGCGCCATAAATAAACTACCTTTTCTGCGTTGTACTTTTTTGAAGTGGATTAAATAGCTCTGTGGTGTAGGTTTATGCATAAAAAAAATAGACTGCATAGCTATCAAATAATTAAATATACTCACTTGCATATAAAATCCAATGAAATAATTGATAATTCTGGTGCAAAACGTTTACTGATGGTTATTCATTCAATGCTGAGTACGCTTTTACTAGTGGTTGGCTTGTAATTTGTAGTTCATAAGCAATTCTGGCAATGCTTTACAGCAGGAAAATAAAAGAAGAAAGAGATAAGCAAAAAGTAAATGGTATGCTACCCTCGTTTATAAAATTCTTTTTTTCTGAAACATATGTAACAGCTAAGATAAGCTTTTGAACAAATAAAAATGCATCTTTAAAGCTGAGGTTTTAATAGCCATACCCCACTATGTGAAAAATACGGAAATAGTAATATCAACATTTGCAGTTATTTGTTTCTTTACGTAAGGTTGTTATAAAGTTATATCTTCCAAAAACATCTTCTTGTAAAACAAAATCTGCAGCGAATGTCATAATAGTTTTTTCAGAAAAGCTGTAGTTTATACCTCATTTTACACCTTTTTTCCTCTAGCACCCTGAGTATATGCTAATGTTAACTTTGAAAGGCTATTCAGGCAACAAGATATTTGTCAACTTCAACATAATTCATAGAATCAGAAGGGCCAGGTTCAGTTGTTCTCTGCTTTTTTATTAACAAATGCGCTTTCAGATTAAGCTTGCCAATAAAATCTATTCAAACTAAACATTCACTGCTCATTTTCCATGTTACTGTATATATGCGCTTCAATGCTTCCTAAATACTTCTTTTCCACTTTTATACTGAGAAGAGTGTTCAAATTAAAGAACTTAAAAGTTGTTCTTTACTTGCATACCACTCGCAGGATTGGGTAGATATTACAAAGCATCTACAGGCCTATACTTGTACAGTTGTATCTACAAAAGTGCACTGGCATTAGTAACTGACAACAATTTGGCTTATGCTTTAATAATTTCTTTCATTATAAAAAAGTTTATATTTATATGCACCTCTTTAGAGCAAAGAAAAAAATATATATTATATAGATGCTACTTTTGGAAACCAAAGCATCATCATAGAATATAGAATAGTACTCTCAGTCTCCTGCAAACATTTAATAAACAATTATATAAAGCTCATCTTAATTTTTATTTCTTCTACTAGTTTTTCGTTTTTTTAGAGCTTTAGTTGAGCTCATTACATTTTCATTGCTTTCTGAAGAAGTATCTTCGCCATTGTCATCATTGCAGTTGGCACTGCTCCGACTAGACGTCAACCTCTTTTCGCTTATTTTCGTTGTTGACGACGATGCTTCTGATGGTTCTAAAGAGGAGAGACCCGTATATACAATGCTGTTGTAAAGGTTAAATTTAATACACATAAGCTTTATGCAGACAAATAATAACAACTTACGAGAAAGACTCCTTTTCAGACTCATTAGGCTTCAACGCTGAAGCAGTAGAATATTCTGTACTGCAGCTGCTGCTTCTGCTTCTACTGCTACTAGGATTGTTGCTGTTATCACTGCTGGGATTTTCAACGGCAAAGTTGTTGTTGTTTCCTTTGCTCCTACTACCTCGAAATGCCTTAAAAAGCAAGCGATCAGCAGCCCACATATCTTCGCAAAAGTGTATGTTAATCCCACTATCATAAGCCTTCTTTTCTAGGTTTAAAATCAACTGATTTTTTACAGTTGGATTTACTTGTCCAAGTTTACTCCAAGACAGGCCTTTTGAATTTGGGTGATGAGCAACAAACGCCCTGTAGATTCCTCGTGCTGAGGTTTTCAGACTTTTGTAGTCATCTTCAACTTGCTCGTCTATAATATTCTCGACTCTCACATTTTCTTGGCGCCCTATCAAAACTTTCAACATAGCTTTGATCCTAGCAACGTTGGATGGTGTGCTGCTATTACGAGAGTTGGTAGCCTTAGCCAGTGGAAGCACTTTCTTGATGAAGCGCTCTCCCCTCAAATTAGAGTTGACCATTGAAGCTGTGGCTGTTCTTTGGGCTATCAAATAGTAACATCTTAATGAGCAAAGAAAACATAGGCAATGTTGGCTTTATAACATATATATTTACCAACTGCAGAAGCTTCATTAAAAACTGCTTGATCAGCGCTTCTTGGAAAAATAGGTGCCAAGATGTTGATAAGCTCATTATGCGAGCGTTGTTGATTGCAGACCATGGTTTTTAATTCATGGACTTCCTGACAAAGTTGTTCAATTACATAGTTGTTGTTGGTGTTCTCATCGCAATTGAAAAACGAGGTACTGCTGTTCATTCTTTCAATGGCTGGGAGAAAATTGTTATTTCTGCGGAAGGACATGTTTGTTGAAAATAAATAAAGAACTGAGAAATTGAAAAGTGTATTTACAACTTATTGAAATTGATTAACATGATCTTTCTTATATACAGCAGACCCTAAGCCTCATTTCATACTAATAAAAAAAATTTGGATTTAAGCTAGTAATTACAAGCAATCAAATAAGCAACAGAGGAAAGTGATAATAAATAAAGAATAAGAAGCACCGACTGCAAGATTTTATTTGATTGTTTCTGGTAGAAATTCAGATGGGATGTTTTGTTTGTTATTTCGCTTCGAGAAAGCTTATTGTAGTAACTCGTTCAATTATGTCTGTGTTTGCTTCGTAGCATTTACACTTGAGAAGCTCGTTAATATAGATGTTAAAGTAGTGTATACAATGCGTCAATTATAAACCTAAAATAAATGTTTGTTGTAATTAGAAGCTCTGTTGCAAAGGCGTCGCAGTTATTTATTGCGCATAAGTAGGTGTAACATTAGTTTCAGCAGATGTATAAAATACAGGAAATAGAGTTTAATATATTTAAAAATATTAAACCTTTATTAACATTTTAGCCTCCCACTATACTCAAATTAAACCATGCCCAAACTCTCACGCAACGCCCAAAAATACTACTGTGAAATGGGTTGCAAATTAGCTTTTGGCACAGTTAGACAACGTTTAAACCACTATAGATACTGCCGTAACAGTCAATCTATTAGACAACCAGCTGCTCAACAATCTAATAAAACGATTGATTCCTACGACAGCATTTGTAAGTATTATACACGGAAAAAAGTCATTGCTGCCAAGTATTAATATAAACTATACCTTAACTGCATTATAGAGTCATGTCTTATAACGAACAAGCTGAGCCTCTCAAATACAACATCTGCTCATCTGAGGCCAACATATTTACCAAGTCTGAGCTGTTTAGCATGGTGTTCCAGGACATTACCAATACCTATTCTATTCCAAGAGAAGCTACAAGAGAAATTGTACGCTTATTCAAGTCTATGCTCGAAGACAACTTACTTAGTAACAATGTACCTTTGGGTAAATATTTAATTATTATAAACTTACCATATCAAAAATTTCAACATCTAACTTTTTATGATATGACTATTAAAAGAAAATGCTTCATGTGAGCTCAAGTACTCTGAGACCCTCAGCAATATCATGGAAAGAGAGACTCCTATCAAGCCAATAAAACATGAAGTCTGTATTAACGGCTGTATGCTCTACCCCAAGGATGACCTCGCCATTACAAAGTGCCAAAACAAGGATTGTAATGAGTTACAGTATACATCTGAAGGAACAATTCGATGCGAGATGAAAATGTTGCCCATTGGTCAGCAGATGGCAGCTATGTCGGCTAATCCTACTACACGGAAATTAATGAAGTATAGATCGCAGTACAAGTTTCAAGGTGGTGTATATGAAGATTATTTTGATGGCGACGCATATAAAGAGTTGAAAAACCAAGGACTCTTTGCCGGTGAACATGATATTGCCCTTGCCATGTTTGTCGATGGCTTTACTTCCACCAAAAGTAGCCAAAACTCAAAATTGAACATTGTTCATTTTGTAAACTTAAACTTTCCACCTGAGGTTCGTTACCAAGAAAATTTTACATTCCAAGTTGCTATAATTCCAGGTCCAAACAACCCAAAATCTCTCTTGCACACCTTTTTAAGGCCAATAATTGACGAGTTGAAAAAACTAAGTACTTCAGGCATGGTTGTTTCTGTTGAGGGTGATAAAGTGTGTCGTGCAAAGGTGCATTTGGTAATGGCCACTGGCGACCTGCCCGCTTCTACTGATCTAGCACATCACATGACCTTCGCTGCGAAGTATGGCTGTGGCATATGTCAAATAAAAACTACCAAAGTAGGAAACCATGTCTGTTTTCTAGGGGAGTCTAATAATATATCTATCAGAACCAAAAGCCAGTTTGTTAATCCTGCTGTTGAAAACAATATTGGTATCAGGTCTGCACCTATATTTTGTGAATTGCCTTCTTTCAATGGTCCTGCTTACTTTGGTCTCGAAGAAATGCATCTTTTTGGTCAGGGGTTGGGCAAAACACTATTTGACTTGGTAACCATATCTTTAAAGAAATCTTACAATTCCAGCTTGAAGCTCATTGAAAGCGATCCTGAACTGTTTCCATTCTACATTGAAAAACAAAACCTAATTGAGATTGGGATGCTCATCGAAAACTCGAAGACCACTGTCCCCGTTTCATTCAATTCCAAGTGGGTTAATCCAGAAAAAACAGTGGCGGGAACCGTGCAGTCGATTATTTTAACTTTTTGTTGTACCAATTACCAACCTGCTTTGTTCCATTCTTTGTCAACAAGAGAAGCAAAAAGCCTGTTCTGAACTTGGTCAAGACTTGCCAACTGTGTCTCTAGTGGCCAATCATGTCTGAAGAACTTAAGACAATTAAAAAGTATTTTGAAGAATGGGGTGCTTTTCTTGAAACAGGAAGTTGAGAGGGAGAATATTGGTTCTGGTGTACTCAAGCCAACACAACATTACTTGCTTCACGTCGAATATATGATCCAGCAAAATGGTCCCCTGCGAGCTTCCTCTGCCAGGTCTATGGAACGGACCATCGGCAAATACAAGAAGCTTGTTAAAAGCAAATCAAGTGTTGGCGAAAACGCTGGAAATGTGCTTATAAGATTAGCAAATCGGTTTTATATCAGTAACCTCCCATGGTCAATATCTGAGACGGTGAATCTTTTGGCTGAGCGACCTTATGATGAAAATTCATACGAGAACCATCCAGAAAATTCATGTCAGCTATGGGAACCGTTCTTTAAATACTCAATGTCAAGTCTTCCTTTTGGTATTGATGCCAGCAAATGTGTAAAGCCCTTAAAAATTTTCACATCCGGTATATACCAACTGGCCTTGCCAGCTTTCTTCCGCCAATTGTGATTAATGCAGCCGCACGCGCTTGGGGATATAACAAGGTCTTTCTTTCGCAATTATATGCTGACCACAATAACGAGCATAGGCGGGGCAATGCCTTCGTAATGTTTTATGCTACGCATAAAAAGTAAGTTATATATTAAAGAAACACGTATATTCAACTTGAATACTAACATCTTTAAATCTATGAAATAGCCAGCGAAACACTCTTGTAAATAACTGGTACTCAGTGATTTCACACCAGGTGTTCAAAGAGAACCTTAGCCTGACTGCTGGCTCAATCAGCAAGATCTAATAAAAAAATAAAAAAAAATCGTGTTTTTTTTTAATCTTTGAAGTGATGTTAAGAAACTCATATAATCTTTTTGCTCTTAAGTGTTTTTTTAAAAAATTTATGTGCATTTTTGGGTTCCTTGCTTGACAATTCTCTTTTGATAAAGAGAATGCAAATCGCTTTCAGTTGCTGAAAGGAAATTATTCCTTGAGCAACAACATTGCTTAATGGAGAATTCAGATCAGTTGGCAATATAATTAAAAGATGCCTCTTTAACAATTTAGTGATAAGTCTAATTAACACCTCTCCTTGCTATTCCATTTACTGTGGTGAGAATAATTGTTCAAGTGTTTTCAGAAAATGGTCATATAGGTATATTAAATCTGAATGCTAATTTATTTTCACACTTCCAATATATTGTTAAAAAGCTCAAACTTTCCGTTATTTAATGGTATGCCAAAGTAAACTATAACACTATTGTGGAAGGAGGAGACGGACTTCAAAGTTGAGAGCCCGAAATTTTGTAATTTGTCGAAATATGATAAGCTAAATTCCACCGACAATATCTTCCTATACATTCTTCTGAATTCAACGAAACTTTCCGTATTATTTGCTATTTATTCTTGCTATCGGAAAATAATGTCAAAAGTATATAAACACATGCAAAATCTCTCTTGTTCCCCTAAAATATCTCTTCTACTCCAATTTCATCTTTAATACGTTATGACCAAGGCTCTTCCCATCGA
>JAEPRC010000293.1:0-49712 GCA_016758945.1 Mucor plumbeus
AAACAGATATATAAATGAGAAAAATAAATCTAGCAAAAATTCCAATCAAACACATACGTTATTTATAAAGTTATTTCCATTAAAAGCGTACAAAAACGCAACTTCAATGGACTATAACTCGAGATAGCAACCGTTTAAGCACATAGTTTATAAGCCAAAAATGATTCTTTCACTTAGTTCTGTTATATTTTACCATAAAACGGATTTCGAAAAAACCATGAATATCTCCTTGTATACCCTCGTCCAAAATTTGACTTTTTCGAAAAAAGCTAATGACTCTATGAAAAATAGCGCTAGAATGACAAATAATGCTTCAAATAATAGATATTTTTTTGCTTTATTTGTCTGTAACGCTAAGTTTAAAATTTTATTATAAAAGTATTTTTAGAATCACTAAAAACTGATTTTTATATTTTTGCTTTTTTTGCAAAACTTTTGGTGATAAACAGTTTCAAAAGTTATATGGTTAGATGCAAAATTAAATTTTATATTGAGGTTATTTAATGGAGCCAGCCAGGTTGCTATACATTTTTTATGTCAATTTTGCGTTTTAAAAATTTCGGATTGTTTTTATCAAGTTTTTCATCACCAGGAAGTTTTTATTTTCTAAACACCGCCACGCCTGAGATGTATAAAAATTTAGAGAAAATTTGTCGAAATTGTCATTTTTTGCAATGATGCCATGGTATGTGGGGGATGTTTAAACCGGAAAATATAGTAGTTACGAATGGAACAACTTACTGTAAATCGAAACTAAGGTAGTAAAATAGTTTTTCAATTCAAGTGCATTAATTGAATTTACAAAAGTTTCTTGTGCATTCATGAAGGATAAGGAATCACATTTATTAAATTCAAGGAGGAAATATCCTTTAAGCATCTCTTTATTTGTATTTTATATCATTTTAATTATGCAATATGTTGCATGCAATAAGTAGTAACATCGGGGCCGCTGTAGATATATATATATATATATATATATATATATTTACTGTACATGATGATATGAACAACTTTTTATATCCAATTTTTGATTCGACTTGCAGGTAGGTATATGCACCGAGAAATTATAGTATACTGTAGTGTATATCAAATTTAAGTAAATACAGTACAAATAAATGCCCTTTTTAAAGAACATTGTCGATGTACCTGTGGCCACATCAAATTTGAAGCTTGAAAATTTTGCAAACTTTGAATATGCATATCTTTCCAAATATTTGACGTACATAATGGTGCTTCACACTATAAAAATGCTTGTAACTAACCAAGCAGAAGGATTTTATAGTTAAAATGATAGTTTTTTAACTTTTCTTCAGTTGGCTTTTCAGTCAATATCTAAGATGCTTTTATATGAGCGCATTAATGATCTCATAAACCTACCGAAGGTCCTGTCTGAGAACATCCATGTGCTCTGAGAGCATCCACGGGGCCATAGTAAACCTATTTTAAAATATGTAAACTTTAAAGTTGGTAGTTATCAAATATAAATGTTTCACTTCTTCTATAATTAATTTCACACTTAAAGACGTTCAGAATATATATTGGATGAAACTTTATAGATTTATTATAGTTGCATTATACCATCATCTATTTCTATATTTATTTTAGATCTAACAAATGTCTTAAAAATACTAAAACTGTAAGACTCATTGCTTTTTCAAATTAATTAAAAACTCTATAAAGCTTTCATATCTTTACAAAAAACTAAGCTATACTAATACTTCCTAATAATTAAACTTGTCTTGTAGTTCTTTATAACACATTGAAGTACGAAAATTTTTAGAATTTTTTTTTCCTTTTTTTGACATTTTTTTTGTAGCAGGTTTCAGAATTATTGGTTTTTGCCCTTTTATTTAGTTTCAATTCCACTTGGAATTGACATTTAATAAAAATTGTAGTATAAATATTTTTAGGAATTGAGACCTGATAATTCTTGGTTCCCTTTTCATTCTTGTAATTAAAACCCTAAGTTCTTAGTAATTGAATTATTTACTAGTTGTGGAATATGTACATATTTATCCACTATAGATCTCCATTATATATGATTCTCACTTAAAATGCCGTTGATATGAATAGACATTAAACTACCGAAGTTATATATGCTAATTCATACTAATATAAACTTTCTACCGAACTTTGATCCTAACAATTTATACTAAAGACCAATTAACCTAATGTGGATTTAATTATACCATTATCATCAAGGACCCACGAACTCTATAAATATATCGACTGGCTACTATCAAGGAATGTACCTACAAGGGATGTTATTGGCTACATATGGATCTAGGACAATTAACTAATCTCTCTGGTGAAAACTATATAAAGAGGACATTTATTTATCACAATAAGGCCTTGGCTAGAATTTGACTTGATAATAAAACCCTACACTTATCTAGTTGAATTCTTATTGTTTTTTATAATTTTTTCTGTGAATATTTAAGGATATTCCACACTAGTCTCTTCATTCCCTTTTATAAAAATAAGATCTATTTGCTAAATCGAGTAGCAGTTATTTTTTATTCTCGTCGTTCATCTTGTTGAGCTTTGTCCAATAAAATTTAGTTTTTTCTTTCTTTTTTTTTTTTTTTTTTTTCAAATATTGGTTTTTCGTAGAAATATTCTCAAAAATACGTAAAAAAAAAAGAATGTCTTCGGGTCAGCCTCTAAAATAGACGTGTATAGAGCTACTCCAAATTCTGAATTTGAAAAAAAAAATGACAAAAATCTCATTTTCTTCTCGCAAAATGTAGCTAGAAGGTCCAGCAATAGCTAGATTGATAGGTGATATTTTCGTGCAACATGCCAATTAATTAAATTTGAAGCATGCTTATAAAAAGCGATGTGTATTCTTCTAAAAATCTTCAAAATTTTAAGCGAATTTTATGCAAAATTTAGAAGAATAAAAGACTCATTAATACACTACTCCGACTTAAACTACAGCTTATGAGCTATTAGACGGCTTTGTTTTTTTTTGATCATTTTTTGATTGATTTATCAATTCAATTTTGGGTCTCTGTCATAATAGATTTCAAGCTGTAATACGAACTATTATTTTGATTATTTCGGTGAAAAATTAATAATTTATGCTGAAACCAGAAATGCATACTAGCTTTCAGTAGCATTTATATTATAAAAGTAAAAAAAATGATACCTCATAAATTTTGAATTTTTGCAATCAATTTTATGTCAGTGTTAGGTCAAGACATTCATTTTTTGACAAATGTACTGTTCGCTGCCATTATAATTATGTATACAGTATTGAAATTCCTTGGCTTGTATCCATTGTAACATCAAGGCAGTTTCATATTATTAAATATACGTCTTAAACTAAGCGTCTATAATCATGTTAAAAAAAATCGGACATAATAACAAGGCTTCAAAGGCGTATCTGGTCTTTTGAAGTAACTATAATTACTATTTGGGGTTAAGGAGATCCTCTGAAAAACTTGTATATGTAAATTAGACCTTTAGTTGGTATTAACGCTATTTTTCTCCATTATCTTGAAAATTGATTTCAAGCTTTGTCGAATCAGATCATTTCCAAATTACAATTCATCTGATTGTTGATTATAAATTGTACCTTACTATATCTATTGATATGCAAATTAGCAAATCATATTTTCGTAGTATGAACTTGTGTAAAATTTAACTAATTAAATACATTAAACAGTGCATTTACTTGCTTTAAAGTGTAAATTTATTTTGGTCAATCAGATACCTTGATCTGACTTTCGGTCGATTAGGACATACCAAAGTATTTTAGGTGGTGTATCGGAGGAAATAAGTTTAATTAAGTGCCTCAATTTACACATGAAAAGGAGGGAACATACAAAATATCGGACTCTGTTTCAAGCATTCACTAATAGAGCACATACAATACAAACATTACATACATAGACATACAGCAGAATGCCAAGAAAAGGTATATTATGCTTATAAATACATGAAATATAGTACATATCTTTTTAAAATCAGCCTGCAGTTTTATAGCTATTACCTATACATATTGAAGGTAAAAATGCCAATGGTCAACTTCCAAATGTTATTGTGTATAAAATTTAGCTAATATATTGGATAAAAGAACGATCTGCAAGATATTATATAATTGATTTCATGTCAATGTCAAATACTTAATGATTTGGTTTACCAACAAGATGGAATTTTTTTATTTGTTATTTTAAGCAAATTATCAGGTTTATATTTTGTACAACCACTTTTTAAATAGTCGGGCCGATAATAATCAAATGCACTTATTTTCGTATATGCAGTGTATAGGTATTACTGAACCACATACTATAAGCCAATATACTATTTGTTACACCCGAAAGAGGAATGATTTTTTTTTTTTTTTATTTTGGGTTAAAAAAAAAAAGACATTGTTGTCAAATAAATAAATACAAACGCTGTATTATAATATTTATATCATACTGTCATATATATGATATGATACAAATAAACAACAAAAAGGTTTGTTGTCATGCCGAGTACAAAACCGCTCATTTTTCTTTTATTCAACAAGAAATGATTGTCCGGAAGATTCGTTTTTCCTCAAAAATCCTGGTAACCTAATAGTAGCTAGAAAAAGAAGAAGAAAAGGAGGGAAGTTGTCGGATGCGATAATATAATGTTGTACTTTCTGATTTGCTATTATTATTATGCACACCATCATTTAATGCTTTAATCCGCACCTGCTTAAATTATCATTAAACACGTTGTTGATTTTTTGTGATCGGTACACAACATGACATGAAGCATAATACTATAAACGAGTAAATATAGATGTTTAATTTCATCATTATACATGCAAAGGAAAGGTTTCATTTTTTATAATAGCTATTTTATTTATCAAATCTATTATATTACGATGAGGAAAAGCAAAAAATTAAGAGAAAAATGAGAAAAAACTATAGGGTATACTACAAAATTGTGCGTGGGGGAGAGGAGGGATATTTAAATGTTTCTGTATTTATAGGGTATTGTATTAATTATAATGAATGATGATTTCTTGTCATTTTACTAGAATTGATGTTGGTATCTGATCCAGTGGAATTTGAAGGTGACGGTAAAGCAGTTAACATTACAGCATTATTGCTTCTATATGATGATGATTGATAATAGTTCATGAATGATGATGTGAAATTCTTTCGTGAAAATTGTTGATTTATAGGATCAAAAGACCAACATCTTGAGCAATATTCATTTTGACTAAGAAATCGATTGCAACTATTACATTTTACATGGCAATTTGAACAAAACCAGTCAGTTCCCAAGATTTCATTACAAGTACCACATGTAACATGATTTTCAAACGAGGAAGAAGAATCGGAATAAGGAGAAGATGGTGGAGATAATAGATAATTCATTGAAGAGAGTTTTGATGTATGAAAAGAAAAGAAAAATAAGTTAAAAAGGAAAGGAAAAGAATCAAAAAAAAAATTAATGGTATTTATATTAAGCACGGACAAAGCCGAAAAATATAAAAATTGATTTCTTCTTCTTCTCCTATTTATTATGCTTTTTATGCATCTTCATGTAAGTTGAGGTGTGTCAAAATTGGCAACTTATTAAACACCGTTGATTCGGTTGACATTTTATATATTAAAATACCATCCAAAAAAGTCAGTGAAATTGTTAAACGCAGGCCAAAGTGTTAAAGAATTTCACAACACGTGGTAAATAATGGTATTTTACATATTTTTGTAAGGAGTAAAAAGGTGATGAGGAGGAGAGGAAAAAGAAGAATGATGGCTGTATTAAGCATTGCATATATATATAAATATACGATAAATAACATTTATAATTGCAGATCTCTCTTTTTTTTTATCTTTTAATATCATTAAATATATATTTTTTATTTGTTTATACATCCAACAGTTTCAATCCTGCATTATCAAGCTCTTCTTTTTGAGCAAAAGAAAGTTGTGGAACTTGATTTACGCCAACTTTTAGTGTAGCAAGTATATCTCTGTAATCACTTAATACCAAGTGACGATAGTCAATAGTATCGATTTGAGTCACAAGGTATACCAAAAGGCGCGCAAACCCGTGATGACCGAACGATACGGCTGCATATTGAGCAACAAAGCCTTGATAAAATTGAAAGAAAGGTACCTGAGCTTGTCGGATATGTTCCGAAGACCTCCGCCATGCATTCTCCAATGCTGCCAAATTGGTTTTTGTTTGGCAAAGATAATCCAGCCATTGATCAATATCTTTTGACACTCTTTCATTCATAAATATTTCTCTTTCACTAATCATATCTGCTTGTCTACCTTCTCTATCGCCAATCAAAAATACTTTCATCAAGGTAATTATGGCAACGTCATGATTGATATCACTGGTATAGAAAAACTTGTTGGCCAATTCAATTGTGCTGGATACGATACTTGCTGCATCAGCTTGACTCTTTTGTGCCACTTTAGATTTATCCAAATGATACAATGCATCAATAGGTAATAAAATAAATGCAGTTGTTTCCAATGAATTTGATTCAGTTTCTTCATTGCTAATATACATTAAAGTCTTGATTGATCTTCCATCATGATTGAATAATGATTTAGATATATCTACGTTTTGTTGATTAAAATCAAGATAAAATGGTTCTAAATCACTCAATTGTTGCTTTGATGATAGACAAAGACGCAGTAACTCCTGCGCCAACCATGTTTCAATAATACCAATGTGCTTACTACGGATGCCAGATTCCAATTCCGTATATCCCAAGCTCATTCCCCAGCATTTCTCTCTCTCTTTACATTGATCTAACCAGATCCATAAGGCATACCGACCAAGCATATCCTTAGAGTAACATTCCTTCAATAAATGAACTACTTGTGCAGATTTAAGTCTGCGCTGTGCATCTTCAATGATATCTCGATATATTTCATTACCAAGGGATGTATAAGCAGCAATAAATTGTATGTAACGAAGAACATGGTTTGTAGATGTTGTGTAACCTAATGCGACGGAATTTCCAGTTTGGAAAACATTATTCTCCTGAATAACCGCCTTCCAGACTTCATTTACAGTTTCTAACTCTGGTGGAAATAATTCAATATGAGAGGCCCAAGCACCTAAATAGCCCAAAGCAGATTCATACAATGTTTGATCTCTATCTTGACTAGCACGCAACACAGCTGTAATGGCAGGTAAGTATGCAGTAGGTTGATGCCAATCAATGGCATGTGCTGGAATGGTTTTATGTGGGTCTGCAGCAGAATACAAAAGCACTTCTAATAAACCAATTGCAGTAGATGCTATGGTAGACTTCATTTTATTTGTTTCTTCTTGCTTAAGTACGGAACGAAGCCAAACCATTAATGGCCCTTGTAAATCTTCTAAAGTTGGAACGATAAATCCGTAACAAGCTAATACTCGAATTAGCTTTAGTGTTTCAAGCTGAAGTGCATATGCTCTTCGTTTCAGGTTATCACAAGCAGTTTCTGGTGAAGTAACCAAGAATCGCAACGTGATCGTTGCCTTTTCAACAATACTTTCCGCAATTTGTTTACTCCCCTGCGCTAATACAGTCAGGAGACGTACAGCTGCTAAACTTGGGTAGTTTATATTATTATCTTCTGTCATAGGCCATTGTGTATTCGCTACGCCCCAATGAACAATAGGCTCCAAAAGTTCTTCTTCTTCAATAGATTCACATACATCTTGACCTGCTTCAGCCATACGAACAACAATTCGAACTAGACGATCTACAGAGGCAGCATCATGTTGAATTAATTCACTACTTTCAGATGCCAACAAGTAACGAATACGAGCTAATAAATCCATTTTGACTAAACCACGAACAAGATCTCGTTCAGCCAATGCAGCGTCGTCTTTTTGTTCTTGTAATGAAGGTTGACCAGATGTTTGACGTACTCGATCTACTAATTCGGTCAATTTATCATTTAGACCTTTTCGTTTGATTTCTGTAACGCCCGCTGGTAAAATAGGACGAACGATATGACCTAAAAACCTATTGAATTCTTTAGTGGAATCCAAAAGCGATTCTTCCCAAGCTTGATGATTATCATCTTCTAAAACAAGAGCAGCTAATGCCTTAATAGCGCTCACTAATACAATTAAATTACGATCATCCAAAGCAGAACGAAGATAAATGGTGGCAGAATGCTCTTTTCCAGTAAAAATGGCAAGTACTTGATTCCAAACCGGTTCAGTTGCAGCAGCTTTCTTGGCAGTTATAATAATACGAGCAATGGTAATCAATACCATGGACCGTTGAGATGGCACTTGACTACGAACAAGGTAAAATAATTCGGCTAATGTATATCCAGGTTTTTCAGGTTCATCTCCATGATGGTGCAATCCTTTATGATGAGGAATATCCATTGTGCTATCAATAATACGACCTTGCAAATCAAAACGCACTTTACGATACACTTTTTCTACTTCAGATGCTTCAGATTCATTGTTTTCCTCTTCTAATTCCTTCAGTTTTTGAGCTTCTTGCTTTCTAATCTCTGGCGTCAAAAATCGATTATCCATCCAAGCTAATTTATCATTTTCTAAAGGTACATTGGCAAAATATTGCTTTTTCATTTGTAACAAATCCTCTTTATTCGCATCTACTTTTTCAACATGAGGCTCAAAAGATACTTTTTTCTTTGATGTTGTTTCGTCTTTTGTTGTAATATTTTTATTTTTTAATCCTTTCATAAGTAGTGCAATTGATTCAGGACTAAGTGTACTCATGATTTCCTGACGCGCATCGTCCAATTCCTGTTGAGACATTTCATGAATACGTCTATCATTTTCATCTACTGGTTTCTCAGACATGACTTGTGGTGGCGCTTCAGGTCGAGGGCCTTTAGTTGCTCCAGCACCTGATTTATTACGTTGAGCTTCCAATCTCTTTTTAAATTCACTACGATGAACAGGCTTTGGAAATCCATTCATTTGTCCTCGAGCAGGCTTGTTTTCCATAACAGTTGGTAAAGTTGGTGCACTCACTTCTTTTATATCATGCTCTTTAATTTCACCCAAAACTTGACCCAAAAGTGAAGTTAAATCAATCATTTTCTTACTAACTGGTACATGTGGTTCAGGATTAGGATCCATGACAGGTTCAAATTCAGTTTGTTGTTCTTCCTCTTCTTCTATGACAGTGGTAGTATTAGGATTTTTTTCCAATGCTGGTACAGAACCCTCTAAAGATGGCATTTCCAAGTCTGGCATAGGTGAGTCCATAGTACTATTGCTTCCAGTAGCTAAACGTTCTGAAAAAAGACTACGCTTCTTCCTTTCTACTGGCTTATCTAATGAAGGAGGTGCGTTTGTACGATATACTTTGGCAGATGGCATAGTTTCTTTTTCAAAAAACTCCTTTTGAAGCCTCTCTAAATCATCATCATCGACATTGAATGTTGGCCGAGTGAATTTACTCATGATTGATTGTATTGAATTAAGAAAAAATGCGATTTTTTTTTTAAAAAAAAACGAAAAAATCTTTCCGCAGCTAATGAAAAATATGAAACTACGATTTTCATACATTAAAGTTTGAAAATGCTTATTTAACTAGTTTTTAACATTTTTTTTTTGAAAAAAAAAAGCGATTTAAACATTTTTATGAGTTGCATGACCCTTTCAGTATTTGGTAATAAAGTGTTAATTTGTAAAAATTGGTTGAAATAATCCTTGAAACAAGGATTTTTAAGCAAAGTAATTATCAAAATTACAGGTGGTCACAAGCATACATTCTTTCACGGAGACCTAAATTAAGGCAAAATGATACAAAAAACGCGATTCATTTGATACGTGAATTAAAATTTTAAATTTGTTTCATTGTCTTTTTCATGTCGTCCAAACAAAAATCAATCAAAGATCATTTTAGTCCATTGAAATCTGCCGAGTTGACAGAAAGGGAACCTAATGTTTACCCTTTATTTAGGTCAAAGGTTATTGAGAAGAAGAAGAAACTAAATCTATCTAAACCAAAAGCAACTAGAATAGTATCATCACCACCACAACCACCACAGACCGGATCAACAGCAGCGTTAAAATCCGCAGCTTCCATTGCAATCGTAACAAAACCAAAGATTCCCGAATTGAAGCATATTTCCAGTGTAAATAAAACCATCAAGTTAAGACCAGAATCAAAATTGGCCAAACAATCATTAAGCGCAATAATTGCAAAAGATACCCATCAGTTTTATTTAAATCAAAGAAAGAAAAGAGATCAAATACAGCATCAAACAAATACTCAACTACAGCAAAATCGACCTTCAGCACGTCCTCAAAGACTCAATATGGAAGAAATTGATTATCAAATGAATAAAGAATATTCTGTCAATTGGAGGCAAGATCGTTGTTGTAAAGTTTTATTTGAAAAAATACCAAATTTAAGGAAGAATAGCAACAAAAAAACCATGTGGCGAGATAAATATCGACCAAATACAGTAGAAGGATTACTTGGATATTTACCAGATTATGAATATATAAGGGATTGGTTAAATCAACTTAAAATTAAGAATCCTACCCCAATAGATCCTACAACAAAGAATAAAAAGACAAAAAAGACAAAGAATGACAATATTGACGATAAAGAAGCTATTTATAATCTTATACTGTTTGTAGGTGGTCATGGATCAGGCAAGACAGCCACTGTGTACACAGCAGCCAAAGAAACTGGATATTCCATTTTTGAAATTAATTCAAGTTCACGACGTACAGGACGAGATGTTACAGACAGTGTGGGAGAAATGACAGAAAGTCATTTGGTGCGATTCAATAATAATACGAACAAAAGAAAAGTACAAGGAGAAACTATTATTTTAAGGGATACCGTAAAGAAGAAAAAACCAAAAACTATTGATATAGCGCAACATTTTAAAAAGATGCTTAGTATGCAAAATGGTGGTAATGTAGAAGCAGAGAAGCCAGTCAAACCAGAAGAGAAACCATCTCCACCTCCTTCGCTAACACCACCACCACAAAATACTTTGGAGTCATTCTTTAAAAAGGCAAAAGAAAAACAAGATCTTGCATTAGAAGAACTCGCAAATCAACCAAAACAAAGCTTACTTCTATTTGAAGAAGTAGATGTCTTGTTTGAAGAAGATAAAGGATTTTGGACAGCAATTATTGATTTGTGTCTAAAAAGCAAAAGACCTATTATCATGACTTGTAACGATGAAAACAAGATACCATTTGATCTATTAAACGTACAATACACTGTATATTTTGATAAAGCAACAACAAAACAAGAACAAACCAGTTTATCACAATATGTACAATTGATTTGTTATGCAGAACACTATTCAATCCCTAAGCGAGAGATAACCTACCTATGTGAATTATTTGAATATGATGCAAGACAAATTATTGACATGTTACAGTTTTGGTTAAATGAAACACCATCAGACAAAGATGAGCATTTTGTTTACCCATATTTATTTGCTCATATAATGGGATTTTCAAATAGTTTGTTTACAAGGGATTTCATGCAACTAATGGATAATTTGAAAGGATCTAATAGCAGAGTCATTGAAATATGTTCCAGATATTACTATGAGTACAACAATACTGAACAAGTACAAGAACAAGAGGTTATGGATATAGAAGATTTATATCAGGTCATTGAAAATGCATCCTTTGCAGATGCATGGATTGGAGTAAACGATAAGCAAAGACATCAGGTGAGTCGCTTTTTTTTTTTTTTTTTTTTTTTTTTTTGTAAAGTAATAAATTGGTTATATTAATTTTGCTGTATAATAGTTGTACGATATAGATCAATATAATAACTATCAAGATGGTTATCATGGCAACGATATTCAAATGATTTACAAAAATCCATCAGATCTAGACCATTGGGAATTAGGAGAGATCATTGATAATTCAATTACAGTGATGAATTTAGCGACAATTAACAAAAGCAAAAGTTGGCGTAACCATCTATCGGTATGGTCAAGTCATTGGGAATATTTGTGCAACACGCGAAAACTCTATTCAGATGATTGTTTAATTACTTGTAAACAGATAATACAACACAACAACAGTATTCATCTTGATTTATTCATGTCTCAATATATGCCACATATAAGAAGTTTATCTAAATATGATCAAGGCGTAGCTGGAAAAGGACGAACCATAAGAACAAGAAAGCGATTAAGATATTTGCAATTGACTGATGAATCAAGAGATATAATTAATTGGCAACAACAGACTATTACTTTATAGTAACAAGCCTCCCATCTCTTTTTTTGGTGTCCATCCCCCCAAATCCCCCCCTTGTTTGTCAAATATTTGCATTTAACTATAATAATATGATCGAAGTTTTTCTTTCTCTCTTTCTTTCTTTTTCTACTTTATTTTCTTCTTTCTTTTTTCTTTTCTTTTATATATATATATATATATATATACATATAACACTTTATACATAAATGTTTAATGATACTACAGCTAATCAATTAAATTTACATAAAAGGACATTTCCAATATGTCCTAAATGTAATACAACATGTTCAACATCAGCTTCCGTTGTTAGAGCATTTAATCAAGTGTATCACTACAATTGCTTTGTTTGTGAGGTATAAAATCATCATCTTTTCTTTTTTTATTTTAACCCCTTCCCCTTAAAAAAGGCGTTCAAAAGGGAGAAAAATATACTTAGATTTCTCTACTTTCTTTTTTTTTTTTTTTTTTTTTTTTTTTTTTTTTTTTTTTTTTTTTTTTATAGGATTGTCTCATACCTGTAGCAGATAAATATTATCCTGACACCAGTAAAAAAAAAGCAGTTTTATGTGAATTTCATCATTTTAAACGATCCGGTTTGATTTGTTCAAATTGTAATACATCTATACTACAACATAAATGTAGTAAATGTTCACTATGTGTTACACCAAATACACATCAGTATGAATTTAAAGGTCAAAATTATTGCAGACTACACTACTCAATGATTGAACAAACGCATTGTGCTGGGTGTAATCAAGCTATTCTCAAACAATTTGTTGAACATGGAGATTTACCAAATCAAATTTGGCATCCTGAATGTTATATGATCTATAAATTCTGGGGTGCTAAATTAGCTCCAAAGAAGAATACAGAACAAGACATAATAACCATACAAACTCAAATCGATAAAAAAGTTACACGTGTGTGGACTGATTTATCGTCATTTGAAGAATCATCTGCAAATTGTATATCAGATATGCTATTAAATGTAGCTGCTGGTGCATATATTGAAGGTATTCGTATGGCTAATCAATTCATTATGCATTTAGAAGTATTATTTAATGCCTTGGATGCAATCGAACAAGCTGGGCGACAAGGTAAATATCGCACGAAGTATTGTAAATATTCCATTAAAATTTCTTTTAACAACAAACATTTAGAATTACATTGCAATAATGAAGCAAATCTTATCTGTAAACAAATGATTCGATTTTTTCAACTACTAACTGCACCGCCAAATGATACTTCAATTACTCAAGAATTACTATCACTTGTAACTGGATTAGCACAGAATTTAAAATCATTGATTCGAATTGGATTATCAGCAGCTCTAAACTTGGTAAGGAATTTTCCCCCATTTTTATTTTTATTAAACAAAAAAAAAAAAAAAAAAAAAAAAAAAAAAAAAAAAAAAAAAAAAATAATAATAATAATAATAATAATAATAAAATTATATACATATTATTCTTATTCTTATTTAATTTTCTGAAATTTATTTTATTTATTACATGTAATTATAAGGAACGAGAATTTGATATTCAAAATGCGATACCTCAATTTTTAAATCAATTATTGGAACTAGAAAAGAAACGAGTATGGATTGCAGGAAGATATTGGTTCAAAGATCCACCAACACCATCTACAACCCGCAATAATAACAGCAACAACACTCAAATTGATATTTGTTGCCAATGCCAGTTAGTCGTTCAAGATACCGATTGTTATGAATTTCAACATTTACAGTGGCATCCATCATGCTTTCAATGCTCAAAATGTAAAATACTACTAGATGAAACAAAAGCATTGTTACTGGAAAATGTTCTTTACTGTCAATTATGCTGTAAATTAGATATAAATCACCATTCAATAGCTCAATGTAGACATATAAGTTTGTTACAACATAACTTGAACCATCTAAAAGCGTATTTGACCAAATTATCTACTACAACCGCCACTGCTTCTCCTGTAACTACAAATAATTTAAACGGAGGTAACAATCAAATCAACTCAGATTTATGCATATAAGATTAACATCTAAATACAAATAGTTAAAACATTACCAAATCAAGTATTTATACCCGAGACCAAAAGACAGAAATCTATATTACGCGTATTAGGAAGTAGACAACAGCAGCAAAAATTGAATCGGTTAAATTCAGTGCATTTGGGCCAGGTTGGACGTACATCGTCCACGACATTAAAGGATTCGACATCATCTTCAATAGGAAAAAAGAAAGGAAACCTCATGATTTCCACAAGTACAACAAATTCCTCGTCAAGTCAACAACCTCATTTTACTGCATTATCATCACCTATATCACCTGCGGTATCACCTTTTGTTTCAACCTCACCAACAGTAACAAAAGGAGGGAAATTTACACAAAGTATTCGTCGTACGTTTAGTACAAGCAGTCAATACAGTGGCAAACGCAGACCTTCTTTGTACAATGTTTTCCAATCAAAAAAACGAGAACCAAGGCGAGCCTCTGTACTGACAATAGATGAATCTGGGCATACGTCTCACAAATATGTTCATTTATCAACTCTTACGTTATCTCAATGTTTTATTGTTCGACATGCTGCAGTTATTGCTATGGAACCGCTTATGGGCACCATATTTTCACTAGATGAATTGATTGATTTAATTGATGAAAAGAAAGAGAAGAAGAAAAAGACACATTATCAAGTAAATTATTCCCAAAATCCTGCATCAGCACTATGGGGTAAATTAATCACTCATATTAAAGCTTCGTCTTCTGCTACTACTGATACCATTGAAACTACAAAGTTGAAAGTAAATGACAATAAAACATTTGGTGTATCATTGGCAACGGTAGCTCAAAGAGATCACGATCGGCTAATACAAAAACAACAACAAAAGCAAGATGATGATGGTGTAACATTGCTAGATTATACACCCGCCTTGGCTGCAAGTTTTACAGATAATGCATTGATACCTGTTTTTGTCAAAAGTTGCATCAAGGTTATTTTGCAATCAGGTAATATGCACTTTTATTTATTTATTTATTTATTTATAGCAAAAGAATCTAAATACACATAAAATTTAGACATGTCGATTGAAGGAGTCTTTCGTAAGAATGGTAATATTCGTCAACTTAGAACGCTTTCAGAATCTATAGATCGAGTGAACCCAGCAACATGTACCACTGATACAATGGAAAAGTTACTTGCAAATCAAAATGCAATTCAATTAGCTGCATTACTAAAAAAGTATCTTCGAGAATTACCTGAGCCTTTGCTGACATTTTCAATGTACAAATTGTTTGTGCAATGTGGACGCATCATGAAAGATGAAGAGCGTAAAAAAAAGGTACTTCATCTCGCATATTGTTTGCTACCAAAATCAAATCGTGATACAGCCATGATGATTTTTTGCTGTTTAAAATGGGTTTCCACATTTAGTGACACTAACAAAATGGATATTCCTAACCTGGCGCGCGTGATTGCACCCAGTGTCTTGTTTGAAAGACCTTCTCATACATCCAATACATCTATTGTTGCTGCTGCTGTTGATCTTCGCCAAGGGGCTCAGGATGAGATTAATGTAATTGAAACATTGATTCGAGAAGTAGACGATATATCAATAGTAAGCATTCTTGGTTGCTGAGATTCTAATATGTATATTTACTCTTATCTACTTCATAGATTCCTTCTGACTTGACAATTTTTACTCTGCATAATATTAATCAAGATATAACTGATTTGAATTCAAGACATTTTATAAATCATTATCAGCAATTACTTTCTGAAATGCAAAACCAAAAATCAAAAAGTGAAAATAATAGTCCTGTAGCAGCAAGTTCACCTAAAAAATTAACACAATCTTCATTACTATTAAAGTATCATATTGGAGTACCAAAGCCATTAACTTTCAATAGCAATAATTCTCCATCATCAGCGGTTACAACCACCCCTTCAAAACAAAGAAGGACATCTTGGATACCTGGATTAAAGTAAATTTATTATAAACACCAAACATTGTATTTCTTCTTTTTTTTTTTTCTATTATTATTATTATTATTATTATTATCATTACCATATTTTGTTTATTTATTCTAGTCGTAAATTATTGTTATTATTTTTCTAATGTATACCGTTTTTCTCTCTCGCTCTTCTTTGTTATAAGCACATCATGTTTGTGAGTAATACTATATGTAAAGTATCAAGTTTTTTTTTTTTTTTTATTGATTTGGAATAAATAATAAATCATATTATGCACCAATCTATTTTATTGAAAATGTATTACATATGCCTCCTTGATTGTTAATGTCCATAATACTATATTTAACTTGTTTTCCTTGTTAAGGTGAAAGCACCCTACATGATGAAGTCATCCAGACTTGTTATTTTAATGGAACTCTGTTTAACGCTTAAGGTTGGCAAATAAATTAAAAAATTAATGTTTCGCGAATCGGATTCATTTGCATATATAATGTCAAAACAAAAGATACTAGTATCTAAAAGCGTGACAAACGTATATTATTTATTATCAGTATTTGTATTGTTTGAAAAATTTGATCTAGCAAAATTATTGCACTTCTTTAACAGCATAACAATATGGGTTTATTTCGAATTGCTCATAGCGCTGTATATGGTATTGTACATGATATTTCTGCGTATAGTCGGGTTATATACGTCCAGAACATCTAAATATTTTATTATTTCACGAATCAATGTGTCACAAATGTTGTTTTGTTTCAATAAAAATTAACATAATCACCACTTTAAAGAGCATATTGTAGTGCTCTTAACCATATACCTAAAAAAAAAATAAACATGATTAGACCAATCAATGTATTCGCATGTGAGTTTGTGGATTTTCATGAGATATGTCTAGTTGAAAACCGTATTTTCAACAATATTTGATTTTCGAGCGAAAAATAGTGCTTTTTGAATAAGATATGTATTGGTAGTATATTGCAGTACAAACAAACCCTTTCATTTTATTTTTACCAAATTTTACATTGTTCGATAAAAAGCATTTAATAGACAAATAACGATACCCATGTGGTTTGCTGTCAAATTTCAGAAACATTTTCCATCCTGCAATGTTTTGTTTTCGATTGATAAAAATTTTCATTTATTTACGAAATTTTTATAAATTTCGTGATAATATACTGTTACTCGACCAATTTTGTATATTTTCAGACTTAAAGTATGGCTTGAAAATATACAATTAAGAAAGAACTAATAATGAATTAGTTTTTCAGTTGTACAATAAACTTTACATTAAGATTGACAGGAATATCACAAGAGCAAAAAGTGAGATTTTCTTCAAAGTAAAGAATGAGATTATACATAAAGGAGACTATCGGGTGATGCAATAGTTATCAATAATGCAAAAATAACGATATCCTGAGAATGCAATTGCAATAGAGCAAGATATAGGTTCTTAAAGAACAGTACAGACAAGGTATTGCTTCTTTTGATATAAAAATATGGATTTTAATAATGCATTTATCCAAGAAATCCCTGTATAGCGTACAACTACAGCGACATAATATAAAAACCAGAACAGCCAATAGGAAGCAAGGTATAAGATATAACTTGTTTTCTTTATGATTGAAAAATAATGACTTTTCATGGAGAAAACCCAAATTATAGTTTACATTACAGCTTAAAGGTTATAATAACTGAGCCTCACAATTGAATTGATGACAAATGGTGCAATAAAAAGGGGTTAATTTTATAAAAAAAAGCTTAAAAGAGATACTGTTTGAATCCTTCTTTATTAGACTATGGATAATCTACAATAAAAAACTATTTCTATCTCTCTATTCATACTATTTATTTATTAATATTATTTGACGGTTGTTTTGCCAAGTGTCAGTTATTCCGTAATTTTGAATACTTTGTTGAGTTGTTGGGTTCTTGATTTACTTAAATCAAAACGGCCTTTTAATTTGCTTTTGACATTCTCAGTTGCCAAACATGCTTTCAGAACAGCCCTTACTTGTTCTATTTGATTCGCAGGTTTTTTTATTTATTTATTTATTTATGATACAACACGTTATGAATACCCTTGATGTTTTTGATATTTTAGGACACCCTTGGTTATTTATGGTTTATATATTTATAATCTCTTATTTGGATTGCATGGCATAGTTTCAAGAGATGGCTTTTAATTTATTATGTGGGGAAATACTACCTAATTCAGCACAACCGTAATAGAAAGTCGATGCAACCAAACTACATCAGATGGATTTTTCGTAACAAATTAGACAAAAAAATCCAATATTTTTTACGTCCAATAAAAAATTTTGTATCTGAAATTGTTCATTTTTTTTTTTATTTATTTCTGGGTCAATAATATCATAATAAACAAGAAACGTATAGAGAGATTCAGTGCCTTTAAATATATATTCGAAATAAGGGTTTTAAACTGTAAAAGTTGTCCACCGGCCTTTGTTGGGCACAAAAACCTCCCTTACATCGAGGTTTTCCTTATAATGAGGGACCTTAAATCAAGGTTTAGCTTTATTTCAATTCCATTTGAATGCCAGATGAAATATTCAATATAGGATTGAATTGAGATTTAACATAATTAATAGGCAAAAAACCGATATGGAGTACTTACATTGGGATGTTAATTTTCTGTATAGTACCAAGGTATAGATTATATTATTAGAAGCTACTCTGTATTTTTTGTTTCAGCAAAAAAGAATGATTTTTTGTCGAGATAATTAAAATAATAGTTTACATCACAACTTAAATCCCATTATAACCGAATTTGAAAACAATTTGACAAATCCATTAAAAAATAATTTAAAAAACAAAATTGTCTAATAGCTCGTAAACTTCAAAGTAAGCTGAACTAGCGTATTAAAAGGTTTTTGCCCAGTTTTGGATTCTGTACTTGCCTAATTAAAATGTAAACATATGTTTTACAAGTTTTGTAAAAAATGTGATTGCAATTTCAAAGATTTTTGAAGATACTCACCACTTGTAATGAACATGTTACAAAATCAAGTAACGGAAATTATACTCAGTTAAACTACCTATCGATCAAGATATTGGCTAGCTTTCTAGCTACAGTTTTCGTAGAGAAAACAAAATTTTATTACTCTTTTTTTTCGAATTTAAAATTTGGGACGAGGATGTTCTGGTTTTTTCTAAAGCAAAACCGAGAAAGCTCTTTTTTTACACATTTTTAAGGACATCTCTACAAAAAACTAATATTTTGAAAGAAGTTAAATTGCATCTGACAGAGTTCAACGGTATCTGTGACATGAATAAAAAATAACTGTGGCTCAATTTAACAAATAATCTAAAATCTACTACAAAAAATATTGAAAAAAAAAGTATCCAAATTTTTTCCATATTTATATATGTAATAAAGCGCTATAAAAAAATTAATTTTTTCTATAAAACGTGATTTATCGAGACTTGTTTAAAATAAATTCAACGTAAAAAGTACCGTTTATTATGAGCTTATAGAGAGGGTTTATATACTAATTAGATGAGTGGATTAAATATGAATAATAGTGTAATTAGAATAAACATATGGATATTGTGTGAATATAATAGAATCATGCTTCTATAGTCCCATAGTAGCATGATAATAACCGCATGGAATGTAGCATTGTATGATTTGCATGTCAAACATTATGGTTTGACAAATACACTAAACTGGTAATTCGGTAATTCCTAATTCTGATAGATCAAAACGTATTAGTATAGCTTAGTTTTTGCAGAGGTATGGAGGCTCAAAGTTTTTAATTTTTAGTAGTAAAATACATTTAAAACTTTGAAACATTAGCATTGAAAAAGCTATACCAATTGGTAGAAATAAGTTATTTTTGAAAACACATTTTTGGATTACAATTGAACATCTCTTCAGGTACATGCCCATGTAATGTTTTCTTATTATAAAAAAAAAAAGAAGTTCGGCAGGGATGAAAAGTGATACACAGTTTCTAACAAAAAAAAAAGGCAACGAATCTTGCGTTTTTTTTTTTCTCCAAGGCATAAAATAATTTTGAAAACAAACAATAGAGCATGACCAATCTATATCTATTTTGAAGCATCTAAGGTACGGTGAGAGTAAAAACCCTATTGTTTCTTTACAAAATTATTACCTTTATATGCGGATTTTTTTCTCTGTATCAATAAACATATAAACATGTGGCTTATATTAGTTTGTAAAGTAAATTGAGGGCTTTTTAATGATACAACTTATGCAAATATTCAGCATCAGGGGCTAATAAATATACTGGCTAAAAATTGAAAATTTAATTTCTGTTTATTATGAAAAAAGCCTAATATTTAGTAGGTCCGCCCTTACTCTTGATGATGACATTAATTGGCATGCTATCTATTTATACTAGATTGTTTTTTCAGTAAATTTATACAATTCAGTGGCAATTTTTTGCTTCCGTTTTTCTTTAATAGTGGGTCTAGTATCTAGTAGGGTAGGCATTAAGAAGACGTTTTAGATGATGCTAGACTTGTTCAATTGGATTTAAGTCTGGGCTTTGAGGAGGCCAATCGATAATAGTATCAGCATAAGAACTGTATCTGCTAAACCTTTGTTTAGTAATTACAGAGATATCCTGCATAGCTTTGTTTTGTTGAAAATGGACCACCTTTATATCTAAACCATAGTAGTCATATATGCCCAACATAGATGTTTTCAAAATATCAATGTATTATTTAGCTAAATCTATTGAGCCATCAATAATAGAAGTATCATATTCAGAGCCCTATAATATTATGCAGCTTCAAAAAATAGCCCTTTCACCATCCTCTTGCACGCGAGACTCGATTTTATGAGGTCGCAAAGTTTGGTCACTATGTCACTACCTAATCAAAAGAAAGAGTTACGATCAGATCCCCACATATTGAGGAATGTCTCTACTATAATATAAATTAAAACTCTAGATTAAATGTGTACTTCTTAGGAATACCTGGACGACAGATGATCTATCAGAATTAGGAATTACCGAATTACCAGTTTAGAGTATTTGTCAAATCATGATGTTTGACATGCAAATCATACAATGCTACATTCCATGCGGTTATCATCATGCTACTATGGGACTATAGAAGCATGATTCTATTATATTCACACAATATTCATATGTTTATTCTAATTATACTATTATTCACATTTAATTCACATATCCAATTAGTATATAAACCCTCTCTATAAGCTCATAATAAAACGGTACTTTTTACGTTGAATTTATTTTAAACTAGTCTCGATAAATCAACAGAAACTTGCTATAACGTATAAAATTTATATTTATTATTATAGGAAGGTATTAATTCATAATATTTCCATAAATTGTAGGAAATCGTAAATTTATACTTTTGTATATTTTTAAAAAATGGTTTATATTTTATTTTAGTTTTGGACATTTATCATTGACTCTGGTCTCGTCAAAAAATAAGACCCATTAATGCCAGTTGGCTGAGTTATAATACCTATGATTTTTGGCCTATGCATATTGTTCTGTCATGTTCATTTTGTTGACAAAGTTTGTCTTAATCTTCCTTCAGGCATTTCAGCCCCTTTTTTTGATACCCTTCTTTCTAATTCCGCTCAGTGACATATTAGTTCCTTCGAGCCTGAAATCCTTTTTCGCACTCTTTAGGATATCTAATCAATCTGTATAAAGGTTTCTTGCAAATATAAATTTGGCAATCGTGCTGATTTTGTTTAGTTTTCCACTTTTTAATATTTTGGCACCATCCAAAAATTGTTTTCTATATCGCGTAAGAGTGTTCAATAATATAGTTATTAGATACTATTTCTGAATGGCAGAAAAACAGGCTTTATTAGGCAGCAAAGGCTTGTTGTGATTTTGACATTAGGAGTTACACGAGGAGCCGTAGTGTTAGGTAAGGCGTAAATAAAGTAAGCGATAAAAAGAGGAAAATATTGAACAAAACTACTTAACCTTTTACAAATTTCACACATTTCTCGGGACATTTTCGGGACCTTTTCGATATGTCCATCGGAAATAAAAATATCGCATACTTTCCCTCTCCTTTTTTTATTATCATCTATTTTAGACTCCATTTTAGACTCACTCATTTTAACTCTGTGCCAATTAATAACAACTATGCATGAGATAAACTTTGATCTATTTTATATGAAAGCTCAAATGTTATGTTTTTAACTGGCATAGGTCGTGAATATGTAGCTTTACATCTTTAGAAAAACTATAAGCTAAAGTGAACATTTGAAGATTAATAATAGTGTTTCTCCCCTCACAGTACAAATAAAGAGATGTTCAAAGAATTTTTTTCTCCTTGAATTTAATAAATGTAACACTTTGTTTCTCATACCTCATACTGTATTGTAAGTGTACAATAAACTTTTGTAAATTCAATCAATGCATTTGAATTGAAAAACTATTTTACTACCTTAGTTTCGATTTACAGTAAGTTGTTCCATTCGTAACTACTATATTTTCCGGTTTAAACATCCCCCACATACCATGGCATCATTGCAAAAAATGACAATTTCGACAAATTTTCTCTAAATTTTTATACATCTCAGGCGTGGTGGTATTTAAAAAATAAAAACTTCCTGGTGATGAAAAACTTGATAAAAACAATCCGAAATTTTTAAAACGCAAAATTGACGTAAAAAATGTATAGCAACCTGGCTGGCTCCATTGAATAACCTCAATATAAAATTTAATTTTGCATCTAACCATATAACTTTTGAAACTGTTTATCACCAAAAGATTTGCAAAAAAAGCAAAAACATAAAAATCAGTTTTTAGTGATTCTAAAAATACTTTTATAATAAAATTTTAAACTTGGCATTACCGACAAATAAAGCAAAAAAAATACCTATTATTTGAAGCATTATTTGTCACTCTAGCGCTATTTTTCATAGAGTTATTAGCTTTTTTCGAAAAAGTCAAATTTTGGACGAGGGTATACAAGGAGAAATTCATGATTTTTTCGAAATCCGTTTTATGATAAAATATAACAGAACTAAGTGAAAGAATCATTTTTGGCTTATAAACTATGTGCTTAAACGGTTACTATCTCGAGTTATAGTCCATTGAAGTTGCGTTTTTGTACGCTTTTAATGGAAATAACTTTATAAATAACGTATGTGTTTGATTGGAATTTTTGCTAGATTTATTTTTCTCATTTATATATCTGTTTTGAAATATTACTCTTTGAGATTACTTTGAAATTGCAAGAGTTATCAACTGAAAAGTAGATTTCGTGGCGACTTTCTCGGTATTTTAATATTTAATATACAGTACGCATAAAACGGAGATGATCAATTCAATTCCCGTAATGTGATCCTGATACATACTAAATCTACTCTTTGAAGGGATTTTTTGATACAGTCTTTAGAGTAACGATGTAAAAAATACTCTAAAAGTACGCGTATATTTTTCGCAGAGAAAACAAGATTCTTAACAATTTTTTTCGAAAAATATC
Organism: Mucor plumbeus; assembly: GCA_016758945.1. Lineage (NCBI taxonomy): Eukaryota > Fungi > Mucoromycota > Mucoromycetes > Mucorales > Mucoraceae > Mucor > Mucor plumbeus. Next base: position 23,626 of record JAEPRC010000293.1, read on the forward strand.
TGAAACACTTCATCCAAAACAGTGTAGGCAAGTGCGCATTTTTGTTTCCTCATTTTCACAGCAACTCGGGATGGTCCAAATAAATGGGATTCTGTAGGTCAACATTAGATGAGCCTACTATTGCAACGGGGAGCCCATTTGGATCCATATTTGGCGAGAAATGGTGAGCTTACTGACCTATTAGTAGGTGTAAATAGCAGGTAACCAAAATCTTGGTCACACTTACCGAATGCACAATGATTCATGAAACGTGAAACTTGGAAGATTTACTTAACAAATAAAGTAATAAATATCTTTAAAATTTGGGCTTACTTGGATAAGTGTTTATAAAGATCGTATTTGGATTGCTTTCAAAAAAAAAAAAAAAAAAAAAAAAAAAAAAAAAAGTGTAACTGGCGATAATTTTCTCAATACGCGGTAGCTTGTGAAAGTTGCTACTATTTATTAATGTTCCAAGGATTTGTAGTTACTATCATGTAAAGCTGGAAAATACTAGGGTCAAAATTCCTCGAGATAGAGTTTTTTGTTGTTGGTTTTTTACGGTTGTAAAAAGTAAGTTTTAAGTAATTTTCGATGGATTTTCGAATTTTATCTCTCAATATCAAGTTAAATATAGACAAAAGATGATTTTACTACCCTCTATGGCTATTGATATATGCCCTTGAATGAAAGGTTTTATAGCATAATAAAAGAGTACTAACCTAACGTTGACCTAACGTTGATCTAACATTAGCATAAAATTGATTGTAAAACTGACTAGAAGACTTAAACTCCATAATGTAAGGTACTAATCTTTGTATTTGAAACTACAGCCATAGGTATAAGATATAGTTTATTTTTTATTTAATTACAAAATAATGATTTTTCATTGAAAAAAAAATCAAATTGTAGTTCACATTTATAGAGAAGATTAAATTACTGTATTTCAAATTAAATTTTGTGCAAAATGCAATTAAAATTTTGAAGATAGGCGCCACTTTTTATAAACATGTTTTTAATACAAATTATGTAATGGGCGGCTAAATTATCTGTTAATCTAGCTTTTGTTGCATCTCTTTCTTACCAATGACTCTGTTGACTTTAAGATAATTGCAATTCTTATACTCAGGTATACCGACAAATAGATTTTTTTTTTTTTTTGGTGTTATTATAGTAAAAAAAAAAATTGGAGTATGGATGAAGTGAAACCTATTTTTTAAGGAAAAAGCTGTGAGTTTTGCCTGTTTTTGATTCTTTTGAGGGATATAAAATAAATCTATGAACAGGTATCATAATGCGACCAGCTTATATTTGTGTAACTGTGTTTAAGCTACACCTGGAAAAGCGTATAGTATGAGGCTAGTTATTAGAAAAAGTAAGGCACTTCGATTTTGAAGATTAATAACTATTAAAATTAAATGTTCAAACATCAAGCTTCACCTTAGGCACCTACTAAAAAAAAAAAAAGCTATCAAAATGCATTTTAACTTATAGAGTGTAGTTTTTTTCCATAGCATTTACAAATTAATGGTTCGTCGATTAGGTTACAACTTTTGGGGTTTAGTTCCTGCAGGCAGTAATTTTGAAGGCTACTAATTTTTGATGGATTGCTATGCAAATTGACAAAAAGATAGATTATAATATTTATTTAACATACAATTAGCTGTGGCTTTGGTCAAATATTATGGTCAGAACGACATACTACAGTATTAATATGGCTCTTTATATTATAGATCGATGAGCAATGGTTGTAGGAAGACTGGTGTTATTATCTGTAGTAGATATTTATGAAGAAAAACGAATAAATGATGTAAAGTAAAAGAAAGATAAATAATTCTACAAAGAATTATAGAATGATTTTGTTGTAGTATCTATAGGAATATCTGAAATGAGCCTACTGCTACAAATTATTATAGTAATAATTTGATTCCTTTCATAACAGCTTACAACTTGGGTAAACAATGTATTATTTATTATGTTTAAATAAACGATCAACGTCTTTTGCATACCAAAATTTGCTATTTTATATAGCTTACACAAAATTCTATAATATTTTACATGGCTTCACTGATTAATGTAAACACATTTTTATACATATCCAACATGGCCTTGCATCTATCCCTTTCTGAGGCTACAGCTGGGTCCTCCTTTAATAAATCATCGAATAAATCCTCACGGTACAAGGAGGAGACTAGTCGGTTCTGTACAGTTTCTTTAGTGAAATTAACTAGTAGATGCATAATTGCTTTAGGAACTAAATCTTGAATTGATTTACGAACAATATTGAAATATGCTGTAATCAAATAACCTTTGATTATGGGGGAAAAATTAGGACCTGTGTGTATGTGCGCATATGTGAAATTCTTATTTTATATACACTTACGAATTAATTCGACTTCTTTATCGTCTCTTTCGGTAGTTTTGACTTTGATATCGCCATTCATCTCTGCAGACAAAGTCGACATACTCTTTGAAAAATGTTGCTCTAAACCTTCATCTACAGACAAAAGTTGTGATAGTCCAGTTGGCTTTGTATTGTTACTAGTATTGTTACCAAAGAAAAGGTTTAAGAATGAATCTTTAGGCGGTGTTGAAGTAGAAGTAGATGAAGAAATAGATGTAATTGACATGGAGCGAGCTGCTTTATTATGCACTTCTGCACCTGAATTAAGCAGCATTTGTTGGCGAGCATGTCTCTTTTTTTCTGCTTTTTCTTCCTCTTTGTGTCTCTTTTGCATTTCCAACATGGCACCAGAAGCACCAGGAAAGTCAGGATGATTTGTGTTAATATAAGCACATTCAACATCAATCAAACTTTGAATGTATTCTGAAGAAGGGCTTAATCTTTCTTGAAGCAAATCAGAAACTACTTCTACTAATTTTGTATGAAGTTTAGGGAACCGAGTAATTTCTTTATTACCGCAGGTGTGGCATATCTTTGATAGCTCCTCATATGCCAAATCTACACATCGTAAACTAGGTGCTTCCAGGAGTTTGATTTGAGGTCGTACTAATAAATCAAATGCAATTTCAGGAACAAACAAAGAACAGCGAGGACCCTTTGAATTTCTGATTGCTGTGCGAATATCATCGTCAGTTAAATTGGTACATGGGTAGATATCGTCAAGTGCATGCCCAAAAATTGAATTAAATATGAAATAGATACGTGCTCCTCCAGATAATTCTTTGGTTGAAATCGAGGATGATGTACCGTCAATAGAAGATACAAATTCACTTGAATACATGGTTAATAACTTCAAAATAAGTGATCCCTGGATATAAAAAGTTAGATTTTCTTGATTTGACAGGTTACTTTTTCTATAAATTGTTGTCTTACGCGATGAACTGAGCCAGTAAATGCAGGATCTCCATATTGTGATAATTCATGCTGTGTTTGACCTATGAGTGAACTGGTTTTTGATCGAAGATCAGGTAACTTATCTCGAATGTGATTAACGAGAATTTGGTGTAATTGTTTGCTTAAATAAACTGAGCCGCATCTTTGGGATATGCTTCTATAAGCAGGATGACTTTGAAAGAACAATTGTTCTGATTGAATTGCATCTTGCATTGATTTGCTAGTAGTAATATCTTGTTGGCTCCGATTCACCACGCCAATAAAGCCCAATTTCAATGGAAATGATTTCCCTGTTAATACATCCAAGGCATTTGTACCAGTATCCATTAAATCTAATTTGGTTAATACACCCATTGTTCTCCTTCCTGTAGGATCTACTTGTTTAGCAAGCATAAGACTATCGGAGTTGGCCAAATCAGCGTTTGCAGGGGTCACCGCCAAAATGATGCTGTATGAAAGAGAAATGTTGGCATATAAATCAATAGGGTTTTTTCAATGATACACAATGAATTACCTATTAACTTTTGAAATGTAATCAAACACTAATTTTCTAATTTGGATATCTATATCATGTGGCTGATCCCCTATAAAAATAATTAGTTATAAATATACATAATCAAATGCATATTTATTTATCAAATGTATGTATATACCTATTGGAAACTACATTTTATTAATATTTAACAATCTAATTAAACATAATTTACACACACACACACACACACACACACACACACACAATCAACCAATGTACCTTTGTAAGACCTGGTAAGTCAATCAACGTTAAATTCAATACATTTTTTGAATATATTTTAAGATGTATAGGCGTTCTTGAAATTCCTTTGTTATTTCCAGCAATACGATCAGTTTCATTGACAATTTCTTGTCGAACTAAATTGAAATCATATATTTTTTGGTTTGGTAAATGTAAAAATTCGGCATAATCGTCTTGATTGCCATTTCTTATTGTAACAAGTTGTAATACTAATGGTCTTCTGGTAACAATGCCACTACCACGAGGCAAGAAATCGCGTTGAACGATATGTTCTAATACTGATGATTTTCCCGAACTTTGTTCGCCTACAGTGATAATTTGAGGTAAATCTAAACTTTCATTACCACCAATTGTGATGAAGGCATCTTGGATTTTGTTGATTAATTCGATGCTATTATCCGACATTTTATATATTTATGGAAAAACAACAAGGAAAAAAAAAAAAAAAAAAAAAAAAGAACAATAATTAATTTTTTTATTATTTTCCCCCACAAAAAAATTGGTATTTTTTTGAAATCAAGCACTTGAATTATCTGTACTATGATCACCACTAAGTAATCTGTGAAACTCTGAGTGTGATTGATCCATTTCAAATAGCATTTGTCTGGCTTGTTCTTCTGTAATTTCATCACTTGCTTTCATTGAATGCAATGTGATTAACCATTGTCTAACTTTCTGTTTGCCTTCAAAGTCTGTTGATAAACCGGGAACATTATTCAAAGATTGGATTAAATCTGCAAGAATTGGATGTAGTTCATCAACTGCATATCTGTTTAATCGAAGTGTATCCATAAGTGTGATAAAATGCAATACACTTTCTGCAATGTATTTAGCTGATTTTGCGACATCTTTGGTATTATCTCCAATAGCATGTTCATATGTTGCAGGTACTCCAATTTTAAATCGATTTACTGCTGCAGGACAAGATAACTAGGCAAGCTTTTAGTAACCATGGCAGCCGTTGTTTATTCTTAACTCACTTTATAATCATTCATAAATGTCTCGAGATTATCAACTGAATCAGACAAGAAATTCATAGTTGTCTTGTATTTGGCAATTAAATTTGCGCATTGTGGAGTGTACTCATCAGCTGTGATAGAGTCTCGAATAAATGCTTTCTCCAAATGTTCCATTAATACAATTATCGAATATAAATCAGCCATGTTGTCATATTTATCTCTTTCTTTATTGTTTGTAAATAATTTGACCTCCTATACTTGAGCATTAGTATTTTACACAAGCTTCTTCTATATTGTACAATATTACTTCGTCAAGATTAAGGTCTATATTATATTTTATGTAAATAGTTTATCAGGAACATTTATAAGTCAAAACTTACTTGGTGATTTTCTTAGATAATTTGGAGCATATTGCGGTACTTGTGAGTTGGTTGGAGAATCCATTTTATATGTATGTGTAAAATATAAAAGACTTGAAGAACACGTTACTGGATAGCCAAGATGCTGCTATTTTTTTGTTCTTGCATTATAGATATAATTGGTCAATGGCAACCGTCATAAACGAAACTCCTCCCCTGTATCCTTAAAACATCAACCCTCCCAATCTTTTTTATCTCGTAGCACACTTTTTAATAAATAGTAATATACCATGAATAGACCTTTGGGTAGTATGGGAGGCCAACAAAACAATGGCATGTCTCCTCAGGAACAGCAAACAATTAGAATGATGCAAGGTGCAATGGAATCTTGTGTTGTTAAAACTGCAATGTCTGGTGTAGCAGGTAATAAATAAAACTTTTTTTTTCTCTCTCTCCCTGTTGTTGTATTGATTCATGATTGATGCTTAGGTTTTGGTATGGGTGCAGCATTTGGTTTATTCATGTCATCTTTTGAATATGCTGGCCCTACAATGAACGAAGAAATAGTGAAACAAACTACAAAGCAACAAATCAAGCATGCATTTAAAGATATGGGTACAAGATCATTATCAATGGCAAAGAATTTTGGTATGGTGGGTATGATCTATTCTGGATCAGAATGTTGTATTGAATCAGTAAGTTTTATTTCGATTGATTCATGTAGAATAAGGATTAATTGGTTTATTTTTATTAGTATCGTGCCAAAAATGATTTGACAAATAGTGTGGCTGCAGGTGCATTTACAGGTGGTCTTTTAGCTGCTAAAGCAGGACCTCAAGCAATGGCACTGGGTGCTGGTGGTTTTGCTTTGTTTTCATTAGCCATTGATTGGTATATGCGTCGTGATTAGTGTGTGTAAAATATAGAAATTTAGATGTTGTATCATAGGAATAATTAAAAAAAATTTATTTAATCTCTAATTCTTTACAAACTGCTAAAATAGCTTTTGCTACTGTTTCAAAATCCGTTTCATCAGTATAAACTTGAGCACTCAAACGAGTATACCAGATATTATTATGCTTATATACAGGAGCCATACAATTATGCTCATACAGCAATTTATCAATGAATATACTGATAACTTCGGCATCAGAGATGTTAATGTTTCTCAATGGTATTTCGACATTCACCATTGCTACAGTTAAAGATTGATCTGTATTTTCCATGACATTGGTGCCTAAAATCTTGGCTGCAATAGCACCACCTTTTATCGCTAAATCATGACAATACTGCATAATAACATCTTCTCCTCCCAATGACTTTCTGAATTCAATAGCTACAAATGCAATCATGTTTGAGTATTAAAAAATTATACATATTTGGTGGCTATACACACCTGCTTCAATACACATGAAATTGGAGAAATCTGCTGTACCTGGCCAAGCAAACTCGTCCTGAAATGACACCGTCTTGTCTGCTGGATCACTATGATCTGCGTAAGCTGAATTGATGATAGCTGGATGTATCAAGCGTTGATTTCTTAAAGGCACATATAAAATAGCGCATCCCCTCGGTGCAAAAAGCCATTTATGACAATTGGTAATGAAGAAATCAGGGTCCACTTGATGTAGATTCAAGGGTATTTGACCAATAGCATGTGCACCATCCACTAAACTCAAAATTTCGTATTCACGAACCAATTTAACAGCTGATTCAAATGGGAACCTTACAGCTGGTACAGAGCTAATTGCATCCATAAAACAAAGTTTAATTTTACCATCTCCTTTATTATTCTCACGCTCAATAGTATCTTTGATTATTGCCAAGATTTCATCGTCATCCAAAGGATAAGCTAAATCAATGCGGATAGGAACAAGCTTATCTGAATTTTTAATAAATTTGATAGTGCTTTCAACTGAATTATAGGCTGTGTTGAACTAAAATATCTAGCGTGGTTAGAATTTGATAATCAAATATTTTTTATAATTCAATACTCACATAGATAATTTTATCGCCTGCTTCTAATGGTAAACTTCTGGCTACTGTATTGATGCCTGTCATGGCATTGAATACATAAACTAGTTCATTAGGATCGGCATGAATAAGATCTGCTAGCACTTTCTTGTTTTTGTCTAAAATTGGAAACATTTCACGTCTTAACCAACGGTCAGGGTTTACTTCGGATTTGAGGCGAAGGTCTTGTAAAACGGGTAACAACGATTTAGGAATAGAGCCATAAGATCCATGGTTTAATGATGTATATTGAGACTCAAGTAAGAATTGAGAGCGAATGTTTCTACCCAAACTAGATGTTCCTTGAGTCATTATTAAAAGGTTGAGAAGAAGAATAAAAGTAATTGCCAGAAACATTTAGATTAAAACCCGCTTTAGTCCAATTTAATGATTAAGTTTGTAATATTCTTTTATTTATAAAAAAAAAAAAAAATAGAAACAAACCCAATCTTTTTAAAAATTTATTTTCTGATATCTGTTTATAATATTTCAATGTAATATGCATTCTTCATAATGCATTGCATTACATACTATGGAAAGAAAGGTGAATATGGGTACCGTTCATGATGTTTGTATCAAATGCATTAGCTGCGGAAAATCAAATATATCATTTCAAATCACCCAATGTATATTAATGTATTTGACTAAGCAAAATAACAAAGAGATTATGAGTCCTTGATAAAGTTTTATTATATATTTTCATTATAATTTTTGATGATTTACACAAGCTGTTATTCTTTTTTTAAAAAAAAATGATAAAACATACAATTTCTACAGTATTCGGCGTTTGAAACTAAAATCTACTAAGATTTGAACAAAAATCTTTAAAAAAATAAGGTGCGAATTTAAGCAAAATGCATAACAAGTTGATCTACGCTTTTTTGCCTGGTAGTAAGAGCTTTTCAGGGTATCTGAAGAGGCATACAATTGGAAAATATCTTTAGGTTTTTCTTTATTATAAATATTTTTTTAATCTTTACTTTTTCCTGGTTTAGAAAGGGCTTCAATAAATAAATAATCATCAAGGTTTTTTTTTTTTTTTTTTTTTTTTTTTTTTGCTTTAATCCATTTGTGATCTGGTATGTTCCAAATTATTGTTTTTAAACTTTCTCTTTTGATTTTCTAAGCTGTTTAAAATCTCTTCAACGCACAAATGAGTTTTTTTCAGTCATAATACCAGGGTCTTCATCCTCCAATTCAATTATTTTTTGTAATTTTGATTCGGTTTCTTTAAAAAACTAATTCATCATAGCTGCTTCTTCAATTCCTATTCTTCCCTTTAGAGCTACCTTGTTTGAAATGGCGTAAAGTAACTGTACGCTGTTGGATCAGTGTTGTAAACCAAAGATTCTAAAAGCTGGGATTGGGTTGTCATATAATATGCTAGTGCCACAAGTGGATCCATTGGATTTTCTTTACGTGCTTTTTGGTAGAATTGGGAGATATAAAAAGACAAGATATGGCACTATGGGAAAATACGCGAAAATAGCTATTTTAAAATTTGCAACTATTTGTTTCTTTACGTAAAATTGTTATGAAGCTATATCTTTCCAATAACAACTTCATGTAAAACAGTTTTTGCAGCGAATGTTACAGTAATTTTTTCAGAAAAAGTTGTAGTTTATACCTCATTTTACACCTTTTTCCGTAGTGTGGCCCAGACTTTAAGAATTAATTTCCAACAAATGCGTGTATTTCCTATTTGTGTTAAATTGCTGCTCAAAAGTACCACTCGAAAAACCCTTCATACGATAACAAACATAACAGGCAAGGCATGGTAACGATCAAATACGTAGGTGGAATATCCAGTTAGTCTTGACGTGAATTTCTGATCTACACGATTTTGTATCTCAATATGTATTGGGACTGGCACACTTGTCGCTTCAGTCTTTGGCACATAAAATATGTCAGATTTACTACCATCCAACCAATCTATTTGTGCTGAATAATAAAGACTGTCTGGAGTACGTTTACTTACATAAATAATGCATTTTGAATAAAACTAGCTTGTTTACAGGTTAAGAAAGGTATACTTACCAAGTAAAATGTAAAGAATACTATGTTCTTGAGATAGTTTGGGCTATTAGAAAGGAGTACTTTATGATAGATGTTGGTGTTACTGATGTATTTTTCAATATTACTTTTGGCAACACTTCCTATGTATTAATTGTGATTAAAATTGGACAAGAAGTATTAAGAATGTCGAGGGTTGTGCTTTAATAGATTTATTTGAGTAAAGTATTAAAATAATATAAGAAGAATAAAACAAATATTTTCACTAAGGCTTAATATCTGTTTTTGCTTGAGTGTTTATATGATTAATTTACTGAAACAGTTTAGGCAGTTGATTTTCTGCTATATAATGTGAATCATTACATAAAGATGTAACAATAAGACTTATTATTCTTTTGTCATGGAGTAAAGTCTTACTATTTAAATCTGTTCCAGGCCTGAAATTTAGAGGCAAAGGAAGGTAAGCATATTCTCTTTCTACGAAATGAAAAAGTTACTCTTAGTGTTTACGATCCATCTTGTAAACGTAACAGCAAGTTCCATTCTGTTTTAAAGAGAAGTCTTTTTCACAACCAACTATGTTTTTTTTTTCCATAACCAATGCCTTACACAACCGTCACCGTTACCGATGACAGATGTTGTATGGAATTTTTTTTACCTCTGAACCACTGCAAAATTTAAAGTGAGGTTTATATCGCGAAAGGTAATAGAAGTGCAATATGTGATAAGTTGGTTTTCCAGTCTAACTGAGCTGATTACTAGCTCTTTTTTTTTAGAAACATACTTATTGTTTTACGCTGTGATCAGTCCAGAAGGCGTAGTCATGGATAATGCGCCGACCCACAGCCATAACCTTTGCTAATGTTATAATCACCGAAAGAGGGCATATACCTGTATACTTCCCATCGTATTCTCCTGAGCTCAACTCTATTGAGCAATTCTGGAAAGTCTTAAAAGACAGCTTTAAAACAAGTCAATTGAAAGATGTTGAAACTCTCACTTCAGGGATTATTGAAGGTAGCAAAGATGTTCTTGTTGAGCATTTACAGAACTTCATTCAACATTGAGTTAATTACTTTCCTAAACGCTTAAATAAAGAACCCTTATAATTAATTTGACCAAACTAGCCCTTTTCTCTAGGCAATTTAACCTCAAACATGCGAGTAATTTTTTTCGAAGAAAAGATATCGCATTTGTTGTAATTCTAAATACGCAGATCAAACAATACAATAACCTAACCTCCCCATTTATATAAATAACTAATTTTCATTTTACTTGATTTCTTCTTTTTTATCTGTTCTAAATAATAATAATAATCAATCCAATTTTGCAGTTTCAATTTCTCATTGAACAGGTCAAAACTAAACAAAAACTTCAAATCAATTTCATTCTCAATTCACCAAAAATATCTCACCAATTTTACCCCCATAAAAGCAATATCAAAAAAAAAAAGCGTCTTGCATAATTGGCCTAAAGAGTGTCACTTCTTGGAAAAAAGATGTGACATGTTTTTTTTTATTAAATGGGACGACCAGCTAGACAATCATCAAAGCGTTTAACAAAATGTCTCGCAAACCCCTCAAAAGAAGACAGTAAAACCTTATTGCTAGCATCTGTAATTATTTGAAGAATAATATCTTTTTTAAGTACAAACAAAAAAAAATTGCTATTTCAGTATGATAAAGAATATTTTAAGAGCAACTTTTGTTCTTAAGCTTGATTTTTTGTCCAAATATTTAGTGACAAAGTTTTGAGTTTTAGCGGTATATTATTAAGTCAGATATTCAAACGATTTATTCTAGCTCAAAAAATAAAGCAAATGCAAATTATCATGTGTGTATTAAATAAAATCTTTTTAGGTGTAATTTCATATTTTTCTGTTTTGCGACTAATTATTAAAAGGTTGATAAGCAGCAGTTGAAAGCTGGTGCTGTTTTTACCTCGAATTTTGAGAAAATGTGATTTTACCTCCAGGCTTTGCAATATTAATATTTTTGTAACTCTCCAATTATATATTATAAGCTTTTATTAATGTTATTCCTTTTTTTTTCATTTGTAAGCGGCTTTGAATATGTGCATTGGGATTAATAGAATCTGAATAAATCAATATAACAAATGCTTCTTTTAGAAGATGGATTAAGATTATCTATACAAAATAGATGCTGAGTTACTAAATGTTACAAGTCTCATCTATAAACGTTTGATCATGAAACATATTTCTGCATTGATATTCTTGTTTGGTAAGCAGAATCTCGATATGTATATACGGTTTGTATTTTATTTTTTATTATTAATAATAAATATGAATATAGTCATGATAAAGGAATAAGAGAAAAACGAGCACTATGCAAAGTATCCCCAAGCATTTGTTTATGAAATTGAACAAAATTGGTGTATTTCAGTTAGTATTATTCTCAACTGTGATACGATAGTAAATGCCAACACAAGAATACACGCGTTTTCATATGTTTTATTTCTACGAAATAATTCGATAAATTGACACAAAATGACGTTAATAGAAGGTTGCAAAAAGAGTAAGAAGCATTAAAATGATTAAACATCCATGGATAAAGCACTCAACTGAGTTGTATTTGCAACAATAAGATATCATATGGTTCTTTCACATTATTACTACTTATCGCATTGGTTATATTTTTTGATCCAGTCATTTGGATACTTGCTGTTGTAAAATGAAATACGCCTCTAAAGTAATACCAAACTTTCTTTTCTTATTAAAGACATCCGCCGGGCAATTTTCTTAACATTTGTTCAACTGAGTATATAATCAATGGTGTAACCATTTCGACAAAGGTGCTGTGAGTTTTATGCAAACAATAATAATAAACAACTTTCGTATTACTTGTCGATTATCCCGCGCTTTAAGTTTTTCTTTTCTAAGCAGGTTTGATCTGGAGCATAACATTGAACAAAATACTACTATAGTGAACGTAGAACATTTATGAGCTTATAATAGAGTTTATTTAAATCACACTTTACCTTTTAATCTAGAAAAACCCCTATTCATGGATACAGTTGTATTGTTTTTGTAACAAATAAACGAAAATGGAAGCGTCCCTGTTTCCATAAAATGTGCGAAAATGGTATGGAACATCAAGTTTTCAATGTCATGGATTGGTTGCTAAGACATTAGTAAATTTAGAAAGTAATTTTTAACTGGATCAGTTTTTTCCCTAGTACGAAAAGAGGTGCCGAAAATAGCATCTCACAGTAATGTCGACGTTTTTGCTTGGCGAAATATTGCATTAAAGCAGCAATGTGTTCAAATAGGAAATACAAAAAATATGGTGTATATTTATCGAATATTACATATTGTTTATTTCAATGCAATTGCAGTTAAATGAAGAAGAAGAAAAGACGCAGTAATCTCTATTAAGGATGACGATAAAAGAAAACTTCACTATTTTCATTCTTTATGGAATTATTAGTTTGTACACTGTTTCACAGTTACATCAGATGAAGGGTGATTCAGTAAATTTAATAGCAAAACTAACGGCAACATTATTGCCAAACTGGTGTCATCTGAACATTTTTCAGCTCACACGTAAATTGTATTGAACATTTAAATCATACAGTGATAATTGTGTTATTTTTTACATTTATATACGGTATATCTATAATAGTATCAAATTGTAACTCTAATCCAAGTTTTTTTTTTTAAAAAAAAAAGAGTCGGGTAAGAACAAATCAAGAAGCCTAACAAATTCCCAAATCAAGCATTATTTTCATTCAATTAGTGTAACTCTAAAGCTATAAACATCATGAGAAGAAAGGTGGTTTTTTTGCCAAAGAAAAATGACAGTTTTTTCCTAACCGTAAGCTCGTACCAAAAATCCTGTTTTCATTATTTTACACATATATATATTTACTTATTTGCTGGATTTCTTAATTAACAAGTGAGAAAAATAATGACAAACTCATTATTCGTGCGAATCAATATTTTGTTTCTTTTCTCGTATAAATTCAACCATATTTTTTTAAGCAATTTTCTTATTCTTTTCTTCATCCACATATCATAAAAAAAAATATAAATGAGCGAAAAAGTGGAGAAAGCCAGTACTACATCCTCTTCATTTGAAGAAAAAGGTCAAAATAACCACATTGAAGTATCAAATGCTCCTTTTATAAAATCTGCTGCAGAGAAACGTTTGGTTAGAAAATTGAATACAAGATTGTTACCACTTGCAAGTTTGATCATCTTTCTTCAGGTACAGCATAAAAATGCTACTTTTATTCCAACTTGTAAAATTAAAATACTAATGAAATTATAATAGTTTGTTGATAAAGCTGCATTGAGTGTAGCTGCCGTTTTAGGTATCCTACAAGATACAAAGATGTCATTGAGTCAATTCAGTTGGTTAGGTGCCCTTTTCTATCTTGGTTATTTTGTTTGGCAATTGCCTAACACTTATTTTCTTCAAAAATTTCCAATTGGTAAATATCTTGGTGTTCTTTTGATTTTATGGGGTGTAATCACCATTGCCACCGCTTTTGGTAAAAACTTTGCTCAATTAGCAGTTTTGCGTGTTCTTCTTGGTGTCTTCGAAGCAGGTACTTACCCCGCTTTGATTATGATTTTCAATACTTTATATCGCCGTAGCGAACAATCTGCTTGTTTCGGTTTCTTGTATTTGAGTAACGGTCTTGGTAGTGTAGTTGGTTCTGCTGCTGCTGTTGGTATTGCAAAGATGGGAACACAACATGGTATTACTGCATGGCAATGGTAAAGAATGAAACACCTAAAGTATTATGACAGATGTATTAATCCGTACATTTTTTTATAGGGGTTATGTTATTTGGGGAGTCATTACAGTTGTCACCGGCATTATATCTGTCATTTTTTTAATTGATAGCCCTGAATCTTGGTTCTTGCAATTGACAGAAGAAGAACAGGAAATTGTCAAATTACGTACTCAAGATAATGCTGTTGTACGTAAACAAAAAGTAAAAGTTAGCCAATATTGGGAAGCTCTCAAAGAACCTCGTTTATGGCTTCTTTTCATTGCGTCTCTATCCCATAATCTTCAAAATGGTGGTTTAGTTACCTACAGTACTGTATTAGTTCAAGGTCTTGGTTTTGATCCAATTGAATCTATTCTCTTGCAAATTCCCAGTGGTGCTTTTACTGTTATTTATATTGCTATTGCTGTTTATATTAATCGTAGATCAAAGCAAATTATATACACTGCTATTATTTGTTACTCTGTGTCTGCTTTAGGTTGTTTACTTTTGGCTGTTCTTCCCAATACTGGTATCAAGCTCTTGGGCTATTATTTCACTTGGGCTCAAACTGGAAGTAAGTAGAACAATTTACATTTCAAATTGACATATTTTTTAAAATTGAGTTTTATAGGTTATGTTATGCTTATCTCTATTATTGGTTCAACCGTCTCTGGTTACTCAAAGAAAATCTTTTACAATGGTGCAAACATGTTAGCATATACAATTGGTAATTTTGCGGGTCCTCTCATGCTAGTTGAAAGCACTAAACCAGCTTATACTCCTACAATGTGGGGTTTTTTTGGCGCTAATCTCCTCAATATCTTGTGTCTCTTGGGTGTTCGCTTAATTTTAGCTCGTATTAATAAGAAACGTGCGCCCGAAAGATCAAGTGAGCCCACAGATGTCTACCTTAACTTGACAGATAAGGAAGATAAGAACTATATTTACAATTTGTAAAATGTGATTTGACTCATGCCATCCTTCTATTGATATACTTATTTTATTTATTCTATGCTTTATCTACTTATTTATCATTCTTTCTATTCAGAATAATTCCCTTAATAATTAATTTTTAAAAACATCAACACATACTGTCACACTTTATAAATGCATATGTTGTAAGCACAATTTAATAAATAACAGGCTTTGGACATTTGATGTTGCCAACATCCATTTCAGAAATTGAGTTAAAAGAAAAAAGAAAGAAAAAATGTGACACCAAGATTTGATACATCTCTTGCTTGGAATGCGCAACAAAAGATTGATTCGATAATTTATTTACAATATAAAAAAGAATTAAAACCAGTTAAACATACTATGCAATACGTTTTTTGTATTTATAAGTTTCAGCTTTTGTAACAAATACCAAAAGCAATTTCTTGAGCACTACTTTGCGCAAATTGCGGAGCACGTGTCAGCCACTAAATACTGTTGACAATAACCCAAAGCCTTTGACAATTTCTATCACACAGCTAGTATACGTTACACAAAGCATCATATTGTTCATTTGAAAAGGTGATTTATTTTCGAGACAACTTGAAAATGTCAAATTTACTTGCAATAAATCCATTACTCTTCTTACTATCTGTATTATTGCCCATGCTTTTACTTCTATTTCTTCTGTTTGTTGAATTATTAGATAATGCGACAGATGGTTCTTCTACACGATGATCATATCCAAAAGGTAAATAGATGCGACAGAATGAATGTACAAGTTTAAATGTAGTAGAGTCTCGATTCCTTCGTTTTATTTGCGATAGCAGCAAATTAACTACCAGTGCCTGTGATCTGTTACGGTTATATGATTTGAGGTCACCTGAATACATTGTTATCTGGTAAGTATATTTGAAAGTTTAGATAAGAAATTTAACCTACTGCATTTAGATTCCATAATTTCCCAGACTGTACTTGTTCTAAATTGATGGTAACTAACATTTAATAATGAAAATACATGTTTTTTTGCTGCATCAAATTCTTTCCCAGTTGTTGTATATTGGCTATTTAAAGCATTGGTCACTTGTCTATGAATTCTGTCTTCTAGGTTGACCTCCACATCAGAATTTCGAGTAAGATACGTTTTAAATATTTTGTTGGCGACTTGATATCGCTCATTGTAGCTTGAAAAGTTAAAATGTTCATAATTATCAACAGCCAAATAAAAGAACTAGAATTATTAAATTAAATAAGCAAAAGTATGAATTATATATATACATATATATATATATATATATATATATTACCAAATTTTCACTACTATATTCATTTAATAAATGATATAAAAAATATCCCAAAGGTACAGTTGAATGTAATAATGCTCTTAATCCTTCTCGTTTTATTTCTTTAGCTGAAATCTCTAGCTTTACTTGCTCTCCAAAGAACTGGAACGCTTTTTTATTGCTTCTGTCGTTTTTCTTTTTATAGATTTGAGTTTTGTTCTCATCACTTAATATTACAAATGGCTGTGGTTGTATTGGTTGCTGATGACTAACCGATATTGTGCTCCCTATAGAAAGTGATCGACCTCTCTTATAAATGACATTTGGGGTTTCGTTGGTAAATGTTGTTGTAGTGCTTGTCGATATAGATTGATCGAAATAATACGAAAGGTCATAATTACTGCTGCCGGCAGTTGAAGAGTAATTCTCATTTAATAACTTCAAATTGCTATCTTCAGCTAGTACTGTTGTATTACCTTTTAATGGTGTGCAATACTCTGTTGATGTTACTGCTGTTGTGGCCGCGGCTGCTGATTCTGTTGTTGGTATCGATTTTTCTCTACAGATATTCTTAAGATTTGATGCATGATAGTTATTATACGCTGTTGTTGACATTTAAATATGAAATAATAAGTAATATATAATATGGTGAAAATGGAAAAAGGGAAAAAAAAAAAAAAAAAAAAAAAAAAAGTACTGCATCCCAAGAAATGTATCCCAAAGAAATGTAATATGTTTCCGTGTTACTTTAACCAGATGGCATGTGTACAACAGTGTACCACAATAACACTCATGTCTGTTCTCACAAACTCAACTTTTATTGGATTTGAAGTATATTAAATAATTAATTTATTATCAAAATGCCATAATATTGACCTCATATCATGCGTGTTTTGGAAGCTTTGTATATTATTTTGATAATATATCGCTATTATGATATCAGTCTATCGTAGAAATATATATAAAAAATAAGGTACCAAATATTCATTAATGTTTACTATTTTTCAAGAAAAAATAATTCTTCTAATCTCTGAGGCTGAAGTCTATTAATTTTTAATGACAAATGCATTATATTCTAGTATTAACTATAAGCTTTCAACGCTTTTCATAATGCGTGATCTTTTTTTTCTGAAGATAAAGAATTGTGGTACACAAATAATATTACTATTATTATTATATGTTGTTCTCTGGAAAACGAGAAAGGTTCTGTTTTCGCCATGATAAGGAAATTTTGGTTATAATTATATATTGGCTTTTACCTATTTTTCAATGCATCTATTGAACTACGGACTAATATATCCGCCATTTCTAGCCGTCTAACGTGATAGCCCAAAATTGTATACTCTAGCTGTCTCTCTTTACTGAAGACATATTACAGATATAATAAACAGTGGTTAACGTGCTTCTGGACTATTTGAGATTTTGAAGATCCAATGCAGTAATAATCAATTTATAATGAGAACCATACGCTTGATAAATACGATTTGGTAATTTTATGAATGATCCAGAGATAAACGAAATTAAATGAATGCATACAAGAAAGTTTGATTTTATAATTAAATGACATTAGTGATTAATCAACGTTTACAGTTCTAAATATTAAGAATGTTAAAAGCTTCAAGGCGCGTTTAGAATGAATGTAGATTTTATGCCACAAAATTTAATAATAATTCATTGCTGTATATAAAGTGCTGTAGTCATATCACAAAAAAGCGCAAAAAAACTTTTGGTGTTTTATGTAATTTTGGTATCTTTAATAATTTAAAGATTTTTGGTTACCAAAATACACAGAATTATTATTAAATTTTGTGGCATAAAATCTACATTCATTCTAAACGCGCCTTGAAGCTTTTAACATTCTTAATATTTAGAACTGTAAACGTTGATTAATCACTAATGGCTTTAATAAAAAAAAAATCAGATAGCACCAACTCTTTTTATGTCAAGCATTTAATAGTGCAATATGTGCAAAGATTAACTTTTATTTACACTATTTTATTTGATTATAGCAGTATTTTGAAATTTTAAAAATACTTCGTAGTTATAATGGTACCAAATGTTTGTTTTATTGATTATTTGCCATTTAAAATCAATTCAATTAAGAAACAAATGTTTAAAATATTCTGGTATTTCTTTTTTTTTTTTGTATATTTTTGCTTAAAATTACTAAAATCAATAATATTTCAAATTCAATATCTTAAAGGAAGAATACAAGTAAAGCACATTAAACTACAGCCTTGATTGTACATAAAAAGGACATCTACTTACTGACTTTGATAGTTGTCATTAACCATATAGGCTAGTTTTGGCTGATTCAGTGGTATTACAAACCTCACCTTTTTTTATTGGGCGCCTTTTCCCTGCAATTTAGCCAGTAAATCGATAGAACGTTAAAAAATCTATACTATATTCTGTTACAAGCATGGCTGTAGTACAACATTTTAAAATTTTCCAGCCCATTTGAATTAATAATCACTAACCAGCATTTTTCCTGTTGTTTTATTTATTTATTTTTAAGCAGAGCAAAAGGTTTTTTTTAGAAAAAAAACACGCACTAAATTTTTCAAAAATAGTAGTTAACTAATCAAGTCAAAATATGTTATTTGTATATCTATTGCCTATCAAGTCCAACTTCAATATTCAGTTTTGAATGTTTTGTTTGGTTTTAAAAAAGAATTTAAAGAATATTCCAAACATCTCTACAAAATAATTTAAAAAAATGCGCGTTTTTGTTTCCTTATTTTTACAGAAACTCGGGAATGCAGAAAAATTTGCAACTATGCGAGTTAGCACTAGAAGTACCTATTGTAATCTCAATAAAATCCCATTTGAATCCATATTCGGCAATAATTGGTGAGTTTCTTAACCTTAGTAATAGGTTTAAGATAAGAGGAAATAATTAACTTGTTATTTAAATGTACCAAATGTACAATGATCCATGTAGGCTAATGTCTGAAAAGCGTGTAGTGCCTATTCATACCAACGTTTATGTAGAATGGCAGATTACCTGTATTAGATCATTATCCATAAAGATTGTATTTTAATTAATAAGAGTGCGCTGAAATGTCAAAAAGATTTTCATAAATAATCTTGCTGAGATATTACACTTTTAAGGAATGTACACGATATAGAATAAATCTACTATTAACATTATTAGCGTGATATATAATTGCTGTAAAGTGTTTGCTACTTTTATACATATGAAAGTAATTCAGTTTATAGAAAGAAGTGGCAAAGTGTAATTCACTATCATAAACACATTAATAAATTGAAAAATGTTGATCTTCATTTTAAATTGTAATATATTAGTATCTGAGCCTAATAGTTAAGGAAGTATAAAAAACTTTACTAATTAAATTCAACAGAATTCAACGCTACTATATATCATTGCATATCACAATAATACAAAATCAAATAAAACGAAGTTTAAGGAGGTTTTTGTCTATGCTTCAGTGATAATATTGCTATAAGCTATGTTATATTGTTAGTTTCTGGTAGACAGGAACCAGTTACGGAATAATGGAACATCCTATATCTGTCAAAGGTTTTCCAATTTTAGAATGTTGTAATGCTGATAGATCAGAATGCAACATTTCGTATAATAAAACATCATGATATTTCGATATGTTAAATTTTAACTAATGCATTACAATCACAAACCTAAAAAAAAAAAAAAAAAAAAAAAAAAAAAAAAAAAAAACTATAATTTAGCATATTATGGTGATAATTAATAACAATAAAAAAAGGTTTTTACTCGATGAAAAACGGACATTTTTAATTCTAGTAAATAATAAAGTATTTGGAAAAACAGAATGTATCTTTTTAAGTAAAAGAATACGTTGCTTTATAACATATTTAAAGAAGTGAGTTTCAGGAAACTTGTTGATGTTATAATAATACAATTAATTTATCATGATGATAAATAATTATCATTGATACACACTTTATTTCAAAAAATTGAATATTGTATATTATATTTAAAATATGATACTAATAACTAATACCGATAAATAAAAGCTTAAAATCCTATTGTATCATGTTACATAAAGACCTGAATAATGTCTCAAAACTTATTCTGTGAAGTTACAATGATTATATATTAGGCCTAATATAGATGGATAATATATTTTGAGTAAATTCATAATTAAGGAAAAAGATGTAAAAAGAAAAAATAAAAAAAATGAATTTTGTATAAACATAAAATGTCAGACGATATAGATTTACAAACAAAAATTGATACTGAAGTAAATAAACTTATTATAAATCAATGGGGCTTTTTAGATCAAAATTGATTAATTATGCAAAATAAGTATAACCATAGAACTAAAAATAAAGATACATATGATATTAAAAATATTAAAGATGAATTAAAAAATAAATTAGGATTTATAACGGTATTTTTCTTTTTACAAATTTTATATACCAATAGAGAATATCCAGGCCCTCATAGAGAAATTGTTAAAGAATTAATTCTATTATATCGTATAGTATGTGGAGAGCCTGGTTCTAAAATGAGCCGTCATATGGAATATACTACTTTTTATAAACTATATAAGAAATTCTGGATGAATGATCAAAATTATAAATATTTATACAAAAAGTAAATTATTGTATTAAATATATGTTTTCCACACCTTTATTACGATTGTGTACAAGTACTAAAATAAATCCAAAATTAGTGAAGCATGTAACGTGTTTTATAGATTGAAATAATTCAATAACAAACTATGTTGTATTCCACCAAGGATCATACTCTATCGTCTTTTATAACCAATCAATAGATTATACAATCCATTGATTACTATTTAGAATATGAAAGAACAAGTCTAGAATCGGATATAAGAAATGCCTAGTTTATTATTTCTCAATCAATTAACCGAAAGGCTCGGACCACTCAAATCATGGCACCATACTCTTTAACCTCAGCGGTTAATCATTCAAGTAGCTGTCAAGATATATCAAATCACAATCCAGGCACAACAAGCGAAGCATTGAAACGAGGCAATTCACAAGCTCTACAATCACGGCTTAATTATAATTGATTAACATCAATCCATAAATTACTCTCAAACAGATCTAATAGTTCAATGCCGCTCTTAATTGTATCTCAGGAACTCAACACTAAATTATTATAAAAGGCAATACTTTTATATCAAAATAAACCTTATCTTGTTTTTATTGTACAGTTAAAGAACTGATTAATCACACATTCTTTTTTATTTTGCTCTTTTTTAAATATATTATCGCAAATCCGATCCTATATAACAAACTACGTGAATACAAATATTAAAAGAGAAATATTATATAGCTATAAATTAAAAACTGCAGAATTCACAACACAAATAATCTCGGATATGAATGAAATGATAATAAAAAATGCTTTAAGATCTGAATTTTGCAGTGATCTAAGTGATAGTTATACGATGTTGAATATAAAAATATATAAAATATTAAGTAAAACAGATTGTATGGCTTGTTGTGATGGAGGTTATAATTTATTTATAAGGAAATTTGAAGAAATATATATTGAAAAAAGTCCCAACAATATAATTAACGATGATAATTTCGTATAATATCCTGTAAAAAAAGAACCAGGAATTACTTTAACTAAGACTGGATCTCATTTTAATGGTGTATTCGGTAGTTTCAGATCAGGTATTATTGAGAATCAATTTTTTGTTTTAGGTTCCAAGTTAAAAGATTTAGCAGTAATACCAATGCAACTAAGATTGATAATATAAAGTATTATAATTTGCAGTTTAAAGTTGCATGTCTTTTGAAAACATCAATAAATATACAGAAAATTCAATGTAATTGAACAACCACATCATAAACTTTGGTATAATGACTGTTTTGGATTTTCTTCTAATGCTAAATTAATTGATAGAGTAATACTAACTGAATGAAATTAAAAGAAAAAACGGAAAGAGTAAAAAGTGTACAAAATGATTTATTAAATAGTATGGAAGATTTGCAAATAATAGAAAATGATGATAATGAATCTGATAATGGTATAAACAATAATTGTAGAAGAAATGATGATAATATTAGTTTTGAAGATGATGTATCAAAAGAATATAATAAATATAAAAAAAAAGAAAAATTAGAGATAAAAATAGAAATAAAGATATTAATATTACAGATTTTAGAGTATTAGATAAAGTTGTTATTGAAAAATTGCAATGATAGAAATATTAAAACTATATGATAAAAATAAAATATACAATAAACATATATAATTCACATATGATGGTTATCTTTTTATGTTAATTACAATATTACTATTATTATTATCTTAAAAGTTACTAGTATTATTAAGTTAGTGATAAAATCCCTTAAAGCATAAATAATCTCATTATTGTGCAAAGGCAATTGGCTGTAATGCATGGACTTCACTCGCTAAATTTTAAACGATTTTAGTTTTTAATTTAAAAAAGAAACTTTTTTCTTTTCTTCAGCCTCCTTTATTTTATCTTGTTGAATATTTGATACTCTCATTTATTAATAGTTATTTAATTTTTATCTTGCATGAAGAATGTTATATCCTCAATGATACTAATTACTCATGTACTGAAACTTTATAGCATTTTAGCTATGATTTTTTTGCTCCATTTTACTTCAGAATTTACGGACGTATGTATTTTGTATTTGTTTGTTTATTTATTTATTTATGTATTTATGCATTTATGTATTTATGTATTTATGTAGTTGTAGTAGTAATTTTTTATCGGTTTCTCATCTCATGCAGTAAACGTACTCTCTTTTTTATGATAGTATATATATTTCACATAGCCTGCTATCTTACATAAAAAGTTATGAAATTTAGATCTTTTATAGTTCATTAAGAATTGATTTTTTTGTTTGTTTCTAGTGAGAGATATTTATAGTTTCTTTAAATTGACAGATTATAATGTTGTGAGATATTTTGTTGTACTTCAAAAATCTCATAATCTTTTTTTCTTAAAAAAATCAACTAAAAAAGCATAACTAAGTTTTTTGGCAACTTAGTCATAGGGTTAGAAGATAAAAGCAAATATAAAGATTACTTTCTTAATTTACAACTTTTGATTAATTTTAAAAAAAAGATTAATTTATAATGTATGTAATATCTCTTGTATTGAGGGAGCTTTCTCATTGTGCTTTGTATATTCTTGTGCATTACTAACTGTAATTGTTATATCATATTTATATTTTCTTATTCATATTAGAATAATGCACATAAATTTCATTAAAACTAACTCTTTCTGTAATTAATTGTAGCGTGAGACGCTGCTACTTTTTTTTAAAAAAAAGTATATGTCATGACGAACTCTACCATTGCGTGCAATTGAACATTGTTAGTAGTATTTTATGGACGTTAGTAATTCAGTTAAATTATTTATACGTTAGATGCGTTGTATATTAAAACGGTTTTATTAGAATAATTGTAGTAATGTAGTAATAATATTGTCAATATATAAGATGCAAGTGCTGAAGTATTTTTAGTACAGTAAAAGATTATGGAGACGACAACACCTACCTTGAGTCTTATTACATTGAATCTACAACAATATAGTTTGTGTTTATGTAAAATGCTCCTAGTTAAATGCAGAATGGCTACGTCAAAAGAGTGATGTTAGACGCTTAAGCTTTATGCTTAAAAATTCTTTTTATTTATACAACATTTACCTTTGTAAAAAATAGAAGACTCAAAGCATAGTGCTTTGAATGTACATACAGTATATATTATATATATATATATATACAGTAGGTGGATAAATGGTCCGGATGTTTTTCAGATTATGACATTTTTGTGAATACAGTAAGAACAAATAACGCAATCAACGTGAAACAAAAACTATTAAGAAAATAAAAATATGTTTATGAAGATTGCAAATTCATAAAACAACTGATTTACTGGAATTAAAATAAACAGTAATCAAAATCGCTGTATGCATCCGGACCATTTTTCAGGGTCAAACAAAAAAATTCAAACTTATTTAAATCTACGCGATTATGCATCACAATGTATTAATAATTAATATAAATAAGAAAAGAACTGATCTATTTTACTTTTGTCATTTATTTTTCTTTTCTTTCATCATGCTTTCTTTATTTTTACTCATTGCCTCATATAGTGCGTACATTGTCCCAGGATACACAAAATAATATCAAAAACTTGCTAAAATTTGGTTATTCTTATTCTACATTTATAAAACATATTTTGGGAGTTCAGAAAAGTACTATTCGAGAATATAGACACAAGTTTTTTCCTAACATGATGCCATCGTTATCTGGTCGACATACTTTAATTAGTGCAACATCTTGAATTACATTCCCCAAAAGGCTGTACTACTTAGGGAATCAAAAACAAGAAAAGATGTAGAAACCTATCTAAAAGGCCTTGAAACTGAAATAAGCTATTTTAAACTTCTTACATTGCTCAAATCAATGGGATTCAAGCCCGAAAAAAAAGAAAAAACCTCTGCTTACAGTCACTCACAAATCAAAAAGGCTAAACTAGGCCAATGCTCATAAAAGTTGGACAAAAAATAATTTGCGACGCATGATTTCGTCGCATAAAACAAAAATAAGCATTTGGGGGTCTAATGGCATCAAATAGTGCTGGCAAAAATCAGATAATAAGCTTCAATTCCATTATTTGGAACTTACTGTCAAGCATGGTGATAACGTGATGGTGTGGCGCTGCATCACTTTCAATAGCCATAAATATGCCCCTCAAATTTCTGATGGTACCGCAAAGAAGAGAAATTACATTTATAACCTTAAAACCGCCACTATGAAGGATGCCTTAAATTGGTATGGACTGACTCTAAAAACATCTATTTTACGCAATATAAGGACTCCAAATATACTATAAAGCTCACGAAACTATGGTTTAAAGACAAAAAATTTAATACTAATTAAACTTACAACTAGCCATCTCAATATCCAAATTTGAATCCGATTAAACACCTATGGCATTCCCTTAAACTAAACTTAAACTCATATGCAACTAAAGCTAAAAGAATTTAAAAATTATAGCAAAGGGTTGAAGAGCAATGGGCCACCTTTACTGAGAAAAACTGTCAGGAGTAGATAGATTGAATTTTAGTTAAAACTAATGCTGTTATCAAAGCTAAAGGTCATAATACAAAGTACTAATTTTATTTTTCATGTACCCTGAAAAATGGTCCCGATGCATACAGCGTTTTTGATCACAGATTATTTTAACTCCAGTAATTCAATCATTTTATGAATTTACGTTCTTTACAAACATAGTTTTATCTTTTTAATGATTTTTGTTTCAAGTTGATTGCTATACTCGTTCTTGCTGTATTTACGAAAATGTCGAATTTTGAAAAACATCCGGACCATTTATCCGCCTACTGTATATATATATATATATATATATAAAAGAGAAGAAAAAAGAAAAAAAAGACAAAAAAAAATAAGAGAATTAGAAGAAAGAGGAAAAATTCGTAAGAAGCGAAAGTAACTCATTTTATACACTTCCATTATACGATACGAGATTTTAGTTTCCTTGTATAGAAGTTCCAAAACAATGTAAATACATAAAATATTGGCTATTTACGTATAAATTTGAGAAAAAGCCAAAAGGAAAGTAAAAATTACCGAAAAACTTTGTAACATACACTTGTCTATTATTTTAATGTATTTTCTTTAATTCTATTT
>JAEPRC010000294.1:0-49668 GCA_016758945.1 Mucor plumbeus
TTTCAATTATATTTAATCTTCAGAAATCTTTTGTAATAAAACTTTAGCTGATTATAATTGTATTTCTACCGCTTTTATTTTTATATTTTTTTATTTTAGTAAACAACTTCGTTATTTACTGCAATTGATTTTGGATTTGAATTTGGAAAAGGGAAGTTAAAAAAAATCATTGATTTCATTAGAATTTCCCTTATACTCTCACTCGTCCTTTTCTTCCAAACCTTAAAAATTGATTGCAAAAATTAATTTTCTCAAAGAAAAATGTAACTACTGTATAATTTTATATAGTAGCTTGATCTGTGAATAATTTTCTATCTCATCGTAAATGTAAGTTGCTTTTGTAATGTTGTTTAAAAAATTGAGGTTTAGGCTTAACAACAGCCATTATTTAGATATAGATTTTCTTTACATTTTGCTGGCAAAACTTTAATTAAACTCATACAGTTCAATGCAGAAGTAAAAGTTCTACAAAAAGCTTTCAAGAGATACAACTCAACTCATCGTACATTGTGTTATGTAATTCTGAAATCAAGGTTTTTCGATTTTTTTCTTTGGCTGTTATATAAGGTCGGATTTGCGATAATATATTTAAAAAAGAGTACAATAAAAGAGAATGTGTAATTAATCAATTCTTCAACTGTACAATAAAACAAGATAAGGTTTATTTAGATATAAAAGTATTGCCTTTTATAATGATTTAGTGTTGAGTTCCTGAGATACAATTAAGAGCGGTATTGAACTATTAGATCTGTTTGAGAGTAATTTATGGATTGATGTTAATCAATCATAATTAAGCCGTGATTGTAGAGCTCGTGAATTGCCTTGTTTCAATGCTGCGCTTGTTGTGCCTGGATTGTGATTTGGTATATCTTGACAGCTACTTGAATGATTAACCGCTGAGGTTAAAGAGTATGGTGTCATGATTTGAGTGGTCCGAGCCTTTCGGTTAATTGATTGAGAAATAATAAACTAGGCGTTTCTTATATCCGATTCTAGACTTATTCTTTCATATTCTAAATAGTAATCAATGGATTTTATAATCTATTGATTGGTTATAGAAGGCGATAAGGTATGATACTTGGTGGAATACAACATTGGCAATTTAACCATACTAGAGTTGACGATTTGAAAATGTGATAATTTGATAAAGGCTTTCGATTAAATAATACATACTGTAGTAGATGTAATGATCTGTAATTTTGAGCTACTAAAAAAAAAGACTCATAATATACTTGCATTATACTATTCTTATTATTATTATAAATTGGTGGCCACTGATTTATCAAAAGGTAAACGTATAAAATTATTCAAATGAAAAAGTATCGTTTTATTATGAGCTTATAGAAAGGGTTTGTATACTAATTTGATAAGTGAATTAAATGTGAATGATAATATAATTAGAATGAACATGTGGATATTGTGTGAATATAATAGAATCATGCTTCTATAGTCCCATAGTAGCATGATGATAAACGCATGCAATACAGCATTGTATGATTTGCATGTCAAACATCATGGTTTGACAAATGCTCTAAACTGGTAATTCGGTAATTCCTAATTCTGATAGATCAGCCACTGAGTTGATGAAAGTTGGTGTTCTTGTAAATGAAATATCTATCGATAAATAAATAAATAATGTTTAAGGGAATGTAAAAAGACGAATAAACTTACAAGGAATATTGGAATAATTTTCTTGTAGTATACATATGAAATGAGAAGAGGTTTTGCATGAATATATTATAAATTGCTTAACTCATTGCAGCAGAATAAAAGAGAATTAACTTATAATAATTGGTCTATAGTTAATCTAACATAAGCCATTAGCCTAACATTGATTGTAAAAATCATTAAAAAACTTAAATTCCATAATGTGGTTAAGGCACATCATAATCTCTGTTTCATCTGATAACAAATAAAAAGAGAAACTCAATATGGAATAAACAATTACCGATATAGAACGAAATTTAAATTACCACCGATATAAAACCACTATAAACAATATAGATAGAGTTAAGTAATAGACTAAATTATATAGAAAATATACAACGAACAAACAGGTGTATAAATCATTATTTGTGCTAGGCAAATAATATTGAAATTAGAATAGAATAAAATGTATATAAAGAAGAACTCTTGGTGCAGTAAGAGAGTTCTTCAGTTTTTTTTTTAGATAATAAAGGAAACAATATTCTAGTTGACTTATTATCGTTTTATAATTGTTTTTATTAGTTCTCACTATCAAATCAACTAATTCACACATAATATAAGGTACTGATTTTTGTATTTGAAATCTAGCCGTAGCTAAAAGGTATAATATAGTCTTTTTGTTTCATTGAAAAATAATGGTTTTCTGTCGAGATAATTAAAATAATAGTTGACATTTAGCACATTATAGCTTAAACCCTATGATAACTGAGCCTCAAAATTGATTTGACAGATCGATCAAAAAATGGTTCTAAAACAGAATTGTCTAATGGTTTATGAACTATAAAGTAAATTAAACCAACGTATTAAATGGTTTTTGCACAGTTTTGAGTTTTGCGTTCGCCTGAATAACACTTAGACAAGTGTTTCACATTAAACTTCAAGTAAAATACGACTGCAATTTTGAAGATTTTTTGAAGATATATACAGATTTTTAAAGCATTTTCTAAATTCAGATAATTGATATAATGCGCAACAAAATTATCTATCAATCTAGCTATTAATGTGTTTTTAGCTATATTTTTCGTAGAGAAAACAGGGGTTTTAACAAAAAAAATCAAATTCAGAATCTGGGATGAGTGAATATTGAATTGCCACAAGATTTAAGATAAATATTGTTGCAAGAAAAAATGTATAATTTAATAAAGGAACTGATTAAATTAAATCACACACAAAAACTGAAGAGAATCTTTATTTAATATCAATAATTTGTCCTATTTATATACAAATTCTATGTATTATAACTATTCATTAGATCAGTATTTACTATCATAACATAGCATATATTTGTTTCCTGCATAATGCATGTACCTGATATTTATCAAATATATCCCTCACTCTAGGGTCATTTATTAGGAACACACTAAGAGTGTTGTCATAAATCAATTAGTTCTCCTATTCCCAATAGGGATTACAAATCCAAAGGTGTGCATTATCTTCCAAATTATCATAACAAACTGTGGACGCAACAAATATCCATGAAAATTGGCGATTACTTTTGTTGTACATGTTTCGGAAGATATTTTAATGAAAAATCAACATTTCGAAAAGAATTAAATTAGATATAATAAAGATCCATGAGGTCTGACATGAATATAAAAATTTTGTTGATCAATATACCAAATATTTTACAATCTACTACAAAGGGTCAAAAAAAAAGATTATTTAAAAAATGCCTAAATTTTTTTTATACTTAAATGTGTTATAGAGCATTTTCAAACCAGTAAGTTTTGTTATTAAAAAGTGTTGATATATCTTATTTTTTTGCCGAGTTATTAGTGCACA
Source organism: Mucor plumbeus (assembly GCA_016758945.1). Taxonomy (NCBI): domain Eukaryota; kingdom Fungi; phylum Mucoromycota; class Mucoromycetes; order Mucorales; family Mucoraceae; genus Mucor; species Mucor plumbeus. Next base: position 3,490 of record JAEPRC010000294.1, read on the forward strand.
AAGTTTCAATATTTAACTGTAAAATAACTGTAAAAATCTGAAACATTAGCATTAAAAGGTTTATACTAATGGCTAGAGATAGGATATTTTTGAAAACGACTTTTTGGATCAAAGCTGAATATCTCAAGTACATTTACATGTAATTTTTCTCGAATTATTTAGTAAAAAAAAAAAGCAAAGCAGGAGTAGAAATTGAGAGCTAGTTTTCAAGGAAAAAGCAGTAAATTTTACCAGTTCAAGAGATATAACAATAACGCAAATTTAAGAATATGCAGCTTAAATGCAACCAATTTATATACATTCAGCAGTGTCTAAGGCATCTCCTAAAAAGTGTTTAATATGACGTTGGCTATAGAAAAGAGGATACGCCCTGGTGTTGAAAATTGAAAATCCAATGTTGCTAGAGCAGGTTCCTACAAAAAATACAAACATATTTTAACTTATGGGATGTAACTTTTTCTAAGTATATCAGATCAAATTAATAAAGTTTGGTAAATATAAAGTGCAACTTTTACCAACCTAAATGAGATTTTATAAAATGAATATATTATTTTCTATTGGTTAATTAATTAGTTGGCAGGTTATAATTACCCTGGTCGGCCCATTTGGGTTGATCCTATGGAATGAATTTCTCTACACAAAATAATTATCAGACAAGAGTTGCATTTGCCAGATGAAGGCGGTTCCTCCGTATGACTTTTTCTTTCTTTTTTTTTTTGAAAAAAAGTGAAAAATGGTCATTAGTTATTTATTTTGTGAAGAGTGTTATACTAAAAAAAAAAAAAAAAAAAAAAAAAAAAGTATAAGAAAAGGCCGAAATAGGCTGGCTTAATCTATACTTAATAAAAAAAAAACGATTACTAGCTGTGGAGTGTAATGGTTTAGCTATAATAAAAAAAAATGTAAAAAACAACTATTTTCATTGAAGATATTTCATAAAGGAATAAATCTAATGGCAAAAGCTTAATATTAATATACTTTAGCAACAAATTCCACTCTAACAGTTACAGTACTCCGTCCATTTTATGCCGTATGTATGCAATTTGACATTTTAATGTATTGGCATTACCATTAACAAGTAGAACTAGTAGTAATTTTCCGTTACTAAGCCTAGCTCACAAGTAAAAGTTCTCAAGCCGAAGCTTCATTAGATTGAATATATTCAATTTTCACAACGTATTGCGAATTTAATAGAAACCACTTCCTGAACATTGAAATTACGCTAAGCCTGTATAATAATTTCGTGACACTTCCAGTTGTCAGAAGTATGGAAAATGTAAAAATGCATCCAAATCAAATTTATTCTAATTTTATCGCACACTGGATCCCTATTCAAAATTACAGTTATTGATTAATGAATCTAATGAAGCGCATATCAAGTTTGGTCGCACTTTAATCGCTTTGTATGCACTACTAATACAGAAGTTTATTTCACCAAAAAAACATACATATATTAAAAATAATAATAATAATAATAATAAAACAAGGTATATAATCCACAAATAGAGAAAGCGATTAATCCAACATGTAAATTCTTGACGCAACATCGTTAACAACCCAATCCATGCCTCTTAATAAATTGTCACCTGTCACTGCACTACAAGGTAAAATAGCCCAATGATGGCTTTTGATATCATCTAATCCAAGTGCATTTTTAATCTCGATTTCAGTCAAAGCACCAGCAATGTCCTGTTTATTTGCAAAAACTAATAATGTGGCTCCTGCTAATCTTTCTTCTTGCAAAAGCTGTGCTAATTCTCGTTTACAATCCATTAATCGAAGGCGATCTGCAGAATCTACTACCCAAACTAAAGCATCTGTCTGCTCAAAATAATTTCGCCAGTAAGATCGAATTGACTTTTGCCCACCAACATCCCAAATATTGAGTTTATAGCTAATAAATAAATTTAGTGAACTTAGTAATAGCATAAATTTTACAATTCAACTCACTTTTCATGTTCCAGTGTTTTAATATTGAAGCCAAGTGTAGGAGAGATAGTATCGATAGGCTCGCCATTGATTCTTTTTAAAATAGTTGTTTTGCCAGCGTTATCCAAGCCTCTAAAGAAAGAAATTATTAGGCGACAGATGCCACAGAACTTACAAATAATTACTTACAACATTAAAATACGCATCTCCTTTTCATTTTGTCTGTTTTTCTTTAAAATAGTGAGCAGACCCATTATTTAAATAGTGGTATAAAGATAAAATAGTATTGGTTTCAACAAGAAATAAATTTTGAACATTGTAATAACGGAGTTACTATAGTTAGAGGGTCCTTAATTTTTTTTTTTGGCAGTGTTAAATAACTTTGACAAGATTTTAAGGGATACTATACATCTATGTGCTGCTAAAAAAAAAGCACTATAGCAATTTAGCTGTATAATTATTTTTTCTAGCAGGATTTCATGTGAGTAACGTGATGATTTTTTAAGTAAAATGCTTTAAATCTGAATTTAGGACATTTGTAAGTCTTCAATGATAGAGGTTACCCAGTTCTATTCTATGGTCACAAGACTTACGACTTGCAATGTAGTTGTTTATGGTTATTTCACCTTGGAATTGGAATTGCATAGAGAAATCATATATAAAATCAATCAAAAGACCACTCTTTGAGGCATTATACGGTTTTATGCAAGCGACCGCTTTTATTTTCTGTTGGCGGGTTCAAGTGATAAGGTTTTTCTTGAAGTGGTCATGCCTCCTGTCAATTGGGATACTCGTATAACTACATTCCACAGATTTACTGCTCTGTGCTACTTGTAATTCATTGTTTTAGAGCAAAGCAAAGGGTTTCTTTTATGTTTACCGGGGCTTTAATGATGCCATCTTTGTTTCTTGTCTCTTGTTGCTGTTTCAAAGAAACATTTTCATGAAAAAATCCCGCTTCTTTTATTCTTTTTCTTTTCATAAACCACACAAACTTAACTATGTCAAATAAACCAACTGATGGTCCTTCTTCTTCTAGCAAAAAGGTATCCCAACCTAGTAAAAAGCCTTCGGCAATTTCCAAACAAGTTCTCAAGACAAACCCTATTCCGCAATCTGTAAAAGCAGCAAGTAATTCTAACTTGACTAACAATTTAAACGCATTAAATGATAAATCAAAAGGAAAACCTACTCAACCATTAAGAAGCACTAAGGTTTCTCAAAAACTTGTATTATTTCCTCAATCAACTGCCGATGATCCAGAGACAAGTATGCAGTCAACGTTGCCTGTTGACGCCAATTTCGACAACAATAACAATACTGCACAACTAGAAGCTCTTGCCGCTGCTGCAGAACTTCGTCGTACTTCTACTACTTCTTTTGATGAACATCAACAACAGCAATGGCAAGATGAACAAAGCCAACCTCGTACAGCTGGTGTACCGCTTCCTATTGAATGGACATTTGGTTCACGTACCCAAGCAGAACGCATGACTAAAGATGAACGTGAATTAGCTTTATTGCCTCGAGCAGCAGCTTATTGTACTGGCGATGGTTATGATCTTGCTCGTCTTCGACCATTTTTACGTCAACATCATCGTGTATCTCCTCGATTGTACGATGAATGTTTATATGCTGCTTATCATTTCCCATTGAGAACACTACGTCCTGATAAGGATAATTTGCATAATATTCGAGTACGTAGTAATGTTCCTCAAGCACCAGGTAATCATCGCCGTAATACTAATGATGAAGAAGAAATGGATTATGATGAAGATCATTTACAACAAAGTGATGCACCTATTATTACTCAACCTCGTCCCGGCCAACCTTATCCTAATGATTATTACCCAAATCGAAAAGATTTTTACGATGAAGAGGAAGATGAAGCTAGACAACAACAAGAGCAACAACAGAGATTACATGAAGAGTTTCAAAAACAACAAAAGGATTCGCCTTCACCTCAAGAAGAAGAACAAGAGGAGGGCATATTTGATAATCCATTTGCAGATGGAGACCACCGTAATAAGCCTAATGAAATTATACCCGAGCAAGAACATCATAAGGATGAGGAAGATCAGCAAAAACAACAACAACAACAACAACCCCCTCGTGAAATATTTAAAGGCGGTGAAGTATTCATCTTTGATTACGGTGTTGTTGTATTTTGGAATTTCCGTCGTGCAGAGGAATTACTCATGTTGGAAGATTTTATGCAGTTCTCTATTGATCCTTTCCGTGATAATCCAGATGAAGATATGCAAATTGAAGAAATTCATTTCCAGTATGATACTTCTCAGATGAAGCCTCGTATCTTTAATGATATGATTACATTAAAAAGTAGTAATCACATGATTAAGTTGACGTTATCGCATGGTTTATCGCAAAGTGCTGTTGTTGCTCGTTATGAGGACATTATGGATAAAACAATTGAGGATACAAAGCATCTACCTAAAGAAATGGCAGAAACTGGTCGTTTAGGAAAAACTCGTGCTGAAATTACTAAAATCAATGGTCAGTTGTTCACATTGAGAATGAACGTTAATCTTGTATCAAATGTGCTAGATACACCTGAAATCTTTTGGTCTGAGCCTGCATTACAACCAATGTATACAGCCATTAGAGAATATTTGGAGATTCCTCAACGTGCTCAAATTTTAAACGATCGTTTGCGAGTTATATCTGATTTATTATCCATGTTGAGAGATCACTTAACTAACTTTGGTGTTGAGTATCAAACATTGATTATTATTTATTTGATTATTGTTGCAGTAATTGTTGCTTGTGTAAGTAAAAAATATAAAATGTGCCTAATGTATTCAATTAACATTGCTTTTTATTAGTTTGAAATTGGCGTCAAAATTTTGCAATCAATTGATGTTTTTTAAGTGTAAATAGAAAAATAAGATGGGAAAGCCTTTGACATTTCAAAATAAATATTCATGCTTTTACATTGTGTCGTATTGAAAATTTCTTTTATATTTTCCATCATTACACATAAAAGACTAAAATCACATTGAAATATCTCATTTGATGAAATGTGGCATTTTTAAAACAGGCTACAAGTATTAAAAAGAGAGATGCCTCGAATAGTGAATTTACATTGAGGCTAAACAACTTTTTATTTTAATGCAGCTCATTAAGAATCATATTATTTTACTAATCTAAAGTTATACAATCTATAAAAGACATTCAATTGGTAATGGCCTGTAATCAAATGTTTTAGTATATAATATTAAGTGTGCTCACTATAAAGTTAAGAGTGCCCTGTAGCAGTTTATATAAAGTCAGTAAATAAAAGTGTTGTATTCATTTATAAATGTAACTGAAGATCCGAGCTGAATAGGGCCATACTCTTTCATCAAAATTGCAAAAAGCAAATGCTTAATAAAAGCATTCAGGGTATTATATCTTACTTTTATATTCTTTTCACATCGTCTTAAAACCTTTAGGTAGTTCAGTTTGTCGATATTTAGATAACTATTTTAATTGATCAACCAAACAATTGCTTTGCTCTATGCTTTGCTCATCAGAAAGCCTTCTTCCACTAATAAAAAGACATATTTTAGAGATATGAATTACGTTTAATATGTATAAAAAGCTAATGAACTACTCTATTCTTTTTCCCTCGATACTTACTGTTTTCTAATGTCACTAAAGATACCATATCTATATTGTTATTAAAATCTGATTTAAACTATAATAAGTTATTTTACAATGCACTTTTGAAGGAAAAGAAAAATTCCATATAGACTGCAAAATTTCAAACTTTCAAAATCGGAGCATACCTCTTTTTCTACGACTAACCTCAAGTTAAATACTTTCTACTTTCTAGAATATAACTTAACCACAGTAAACTCCATATGAGTTGGTAGATATATACTATCTGTTCTTAAACTATTGTATATTCCACGAAAGGTTCTAAAATACGTAAAACCTAATGCTTTTTCCTTAAAAATTGGGTCTAACTTTTCATCCCTGCTCAACTTTTTTTTTTTTTTTTTTTTTTACTAAATAACACCAAGAAAAAATTATAAGTTAATGAGCATGAGATATTCAGCTTTAATCCAAAAACAAGTTTCCGGAAATAACCTATTTCTAGCAGTTGATACAACTTTTTTCAGTGCTAACGTTTCAGATTTTTACACGCATTTCACGTCTAAAAATTAAAAACTTTGAATTCCCATATCTCTACAAAAAATCAAGCTATACTAACATTTTTAGATAATAAAGCTTACTTGTTTTGAAGCTCTTTATAACAAGCTTAAGTATATAAAAAAACTTGGATACTTTTTTATTCCTTTTTAACATTTTTTGAAGTAGATTTTAAATTATTTGTTAAATTGAGTAGCAGTTGTTTTTTGTTCTTTTTATAGGGCACAGTAAGCTCTATCAGGTCCATTTTAGTTATTTTTAAAACATCAATTTTTCGTAGAGATATCCTCAAAAATGCGCAGAAAAATAATATCCTCGGTTTTGCTCCAAAAAAAGACCAGCAACCCTCGTCTCAAATTTTGAATTTGATTAAAAAAAGTTAGCAAAATTTTTGTTTTCGCTACAAAAAATGTATCTAAAAGGCTTATCATTAGCTCAGACAATGGATAATTTTACTGTGCGTTATGTCATATAATTTAATTTGAAACACGTTCAAAAAAGTGGTGTTTATATTCAAAAAACCCTATATTTCAATCGCATTTTACACAAAATTTGATGTAAAGCATTTATTCAAATTTTATTTAGACTTATACAAAATTTAAAGCTGTGCAAAAATATTTATTACATTGGCTTAACTTACTTTACAATTCAAGAGCTATTGGATAAGTTTATTTTTTGGGTCCTTTTGGATGATCAATTTGTCAAATCAACTTTGGGGCTCAGTTAGTATATGTTTTAAGTCGTAATGTAAACTTTTATTTTGATTATCTCGATGAGAAATTAATAATTTTTGATAAAACAAAAACTGATAGAATATCTTGCAATAGGATCTATTTTGTAAATGCAAAAAAAAAAAAAAAACTGCTAATTTAGATGCTCAATTTTTTTCAATGGATTTTAGGTTGATTTGTGTAAATATTGAGCCAGCAAGTCAGTGTAACTATATTCTTGTTGTATTAGCTCTTCTATTTTTGAACAGATAGCAATAGCCTATAAAGGGGAGGTACGTTTTGTTTGAAGGTTTGGCGTAATCCGAATCAGTATTGGTTGAAAAGATCTGAACCCCATTTGAAAACCTTCCAAAGCCTACTTTTTACAGCCGTAAAAAGCTGATAACAATCAATTATCTCATCAAATTTCTATCCAAATAACTTCTAGCCTTAAGCTAGTGTAGGTGCACGTCTTCTACACAGCGGTTTCAGAGGACAACTTTCACAAACTACTGTTTGTTGAGAAAATTATCACCGAAATGCCCCTATAGCTTATTGCTGAGTTGCACAAGATTTAGAATAAATGGTAACGCAAAAACAAAAATGTGTAATTGAATAATAAAAAAGAAACTTATTTAAATTAAATCACACATAAAAACTGAAGATAGTCTTTATTTAATGTCAATAATTTGCTCTATTTACATACAAATCCTATATTGCATTTATGCGTTGAATCAGTAGTATTCGATTGTTGATTATTTCTTTCTGGCATAACATGTCATATCAATCTGTTTACATTAGTAGTAAAGCATATATAAGTTGAGCTTATTTCATACGATACAGATAAACCCAACAAATAGATATGTCTCGAATATCCCACTTCCCGGATCTTACTATAGAACAGTACGAACAATTATTAATGTTACCCCAGATCATTAGCTTACTTCTTCTTATCAATAAGGATTTACAAACCAAAAGGCTTATTATCTTACAATTAATCATAATAATCTGTGGACCCAACAATTTGCTCACTTTTATTGGAATCAGTTAAGAATAAAACCTCTATGAATACTAATTCAAAAAAGCTGCCATTCTACATGAACATTTTTATGAGTAGACACTACATCCATCTCGGATATTAGCTTCTATGGGTCATTGTGCATTCGGTAAAAAGTTTGAACAATAAGTTGGTTACCACTTATTTACGGTTACTAATGTTGATAAACTCTACAAGAGCTCTGGCTGAATATGGATTTAAACGACCTCCCGTCGCAATAGTTGGTATGTCTGATGTTGATTTACGGGATTTAAAGCCTTTCAGTCTCCTCGAATTGCTGTAAAAATAGAGAATTATAGATACGTAATTTTTTAAAATATTTTATTATGTAGAGTGTTTTAGGTATTCTGAAAAAAGTTTATAAAATTAATATCGGCTTCGAATTGGATTTTGAATTTCCACTTAAAATGTGCAGTACATATGCAAACAACATACTTTAATTACTCAAATAGCTGTTTTGAAGGATTTTAGCACATGTTTTAAAAGAATTCTTTTCCCCTGCTTAAAAAAAATAAAGCAACTGGAAAAATGCTTGCAATCAATGAATATCTATTTAAATAGGCTGAAAATTTTTAAATATATACTACAATTGTAAAAGAATCCAGTGCTATAAAGGTGGCATCCCATTAAGTTTTTGGTTAAATTGTAATAATAAAGCGCTCAATAGGAAACTTAAATTATAAATAACGTGAAATCAGCCAAAATCAGCATATAAGGCGATAACAACTGCCGAAATTGAAAAAAAAAAGTTCTTTACATATAATTAAAAACGTAGTGCAATGTGCTCTACATTATTATTTTTGAGAATTTCCGACTCGCATGACATAATAAACCCCTCTACTAGTTAGTAGGAATGTAATCGACTCTTGACACTGACAAGCAAATAAATTTATAAAAAATGATACAGTAAATTGAAGCTTTCAAATTTTCATTTAATAAAAAAAAGAAAAAAATAAAAAAAATAAAAAAAAAATAACAAAAAAAAAGTATTATAGAACTATAAATTTTGTTTTAGATGGTGCATATATGTTATAAAAAAAATTTGTATATTTAAACAAGAAAAGAAATTTTAAATAGGAATATTATGAACGGGCACAATTCCAGAAAGTAAGGATTTACCCAATATCATAGGAGCAGCTATAAGGCCAATAAATAATAAAAATATGCTATAAAACATAATGCCATAACAGATTGCAACTCGTTTTCTCTCTCTACGTTGTTTTGCTGTCCAAATATGTGCTCTAATTTGTTTAGAAGGCCGAAGCCAGAATAACATTAAAGAATGGGCGGTATTGATACAAGGAATAATAATGAACAGGGACAAGAAAAAGAGAATGACATGTCCTAGTATGAAATCTGTTGAGAATTCTGTCATTTCAATGATTTTACATATAAATTCGCGACCAGGTTGTGTGATAACTATTGAATAGAATGTAAAGTTGAGTATATATTGCAATTGAATGTGATTAAATTCAACTTACCATGCCAACCAAGCTGTAAAAAAAAAAAGAAAAAAAAAAAAAATAAAAAAAAGCAAACCAAATATTGTTAATATTGAATTCAAATTAATTTAATATCTATTAACTTACCCCACGGCCATACCACTTGCCTGTCCACCAACCTCTGTTAGTTTCATCTTGTTTGAACTCTCTTGTCAGACAACAAACAGTTAACAATTTTAAGACAAACCGTTGAATTGCTACTACAGCAATCATACCAAGAACAACATTTGTCAATTTCCAATCTTCAAGCAAGAAAAATACTTCAAAGATAATGATAACACAAATAACAGACCAAGCATGAGCCAAAGCAGCCAAGAGCGAACCAAATTTAACTAACCAAATACTCAAAATGGAACCAATACCAACAGACATACCAAAGAATATCATTAGGCCTACAATGTTGAGAATAATTGGAGCAAATGCCATTATACCAATACGGATTAAAGGACTAGGGCCAGTTGCAGGAGTTGCAGGGAGTGTAGGGTCGGTTGTGTCAAAACTTTTGACAAATGCATAAGGAATAACACATAACACAGCGTAAAAAAATGGCAAAATGACTTCACTGACAAAGATTGCACCAATGCCAGCGCGAGGCATATCACCAATTTTGTTGGTAGCTTCTGTAGGTTTACCTCGCTTATAACCTGTAATACGAGCTCTTGATGCACGAGTATGACTAATCCATGAATTGGCATGTGTCTTGGAGTTACCTCTAGAAAGCCAGCGAATGAATTCCTTGTAATCAACCAAAAAATCTACAGGTGCGAACTGATTTGGATTAAACACAAATGGAGATACAATTAGTGCAACAACAGTAAACCAGAAATAGAGTAAATGTGGAATCCAGTAAGCAATAGAAGCAAACAACATAATAATCAAGTTTCTTGCACCAATGTAAATACTAGGACCAGTGAATCTAGAATATAATGTAGAAAATGGGATGCGAGAAGTAGCAAAACCACGGCCAGTACCAATATATTGAGCACCACCATATACTAGATTGTCCAATACTGAATTTGTGTAAATTTGAGTGACGAAAATCTCGAATAAAGGTGAAAGAGACATAAAATGTCTACCCATACGAGTTAAGCTTCTCCAGAAACCTCTTTCAGTCAATTCTTGTAAGAACAATGGCAAGAAAGCAGCAAAAAATACCACAAAAATAGATAGAATACAACGTTTAACCCAATCGAAAATAGGTACAAGATTATAACAGCCATCTGGAATCAATGGCGCTTCAGGCGGAGCATCTGCATTGTATTCACAAATAGTCAATGTAGCACCCATAGCGCTAACAAATAAAATAGCCAACATAAACATTTGCACAGACATCATAATAAAGATATTGTTGATATGGAAACCAGGATGAGCATAGTAAAAAGTCAAGAATCGATCCAGAGGAAGCTGTGTACCAATATAATAATATTCTCTAGACAACATTTGTTCACCCATACCAGTACCAATTTTAGTAGTAAAATTCAAGATGGAACCAAAACCTAAATCACGACCTTTACCGCATTGAAAGTATTCTGTATGTTTGATACGACCACCTCTTGTAAATGCATTCATACCAGCATAAATATCTTCGTTTAAATGAAGACCCTTTTGAGCTTTAGAAACACCTCCGCGAGTATTCATGAAAATGGCATTCAAGAAATCAGGATGACCATAATGCAATTTACCACCAATTTTAGCCATAATACGTTGAGTTAATGTACCAAAAGTTTGTTCTTTACCAGCAGCTACATCTCCAAGAACACCCACATTTTCAGAAAAGATATATTCACGAGCACCTACAATAGCTACAGGAGATCGATCAGATTTGGGATAGGCTGCAGAATAAGGAGATATTTGTGAAGGTTCAAGTGTCTCAAATTCACCTAAAACATTACGGATTTTTAAACATTCTTCCAAATAATTATCTTGATTAGCATCAATTAGTTGAAGGAATTCACCGCGGTAAAAGATGATGGCATGATTTTGATTATCTGATTTACCATCACCCAAGATAGGATTGCCAGGCAAACGAACTCTGAAACGAGGCTTTCTTTTACCAGCTTCATTCATTTCACATGTGCCATCAATTAAAGCAGAAAAGTAAGTAATTTCACCAGATTCAGATATCTCTTCATCTACATATGCAACTTGTAAATCAGGAAATGCCTTGAATAAAAATTCTGCATCTTCAGCTTCACTAGGATTGAATTTTGCATATCTTTGCATAGCAACTAAAAACTTAAATTTTCGTCGAGATAATTTATCTAAATCTTGATCCAAACCCTCCTTGTCATCACCATACAACTGCACTGTCTCAGGATTTTCAACACGATATAATAATTTAATAGCTTTACGATAGTTCATAAAACCAGAAACAGTACGATATAATGTTTGAGCTCTTAATGAAGCCCAAATACGAGTACGCAATGTATATTCCGGTTTAGAAGATTTGAAGCCAATACAATAAAATGGTAAATCATCGATATCACTCTTGACAAGATCCTTTTCAAGTGCACCAGCAACTGATAATTCGGAATCGCTTCTAGCGCCGGGATCAAGGCTACGTCTATCGTCATCATCTACCAATATTTTAGTATCCTTGACAAAATTCTCCCATTCGACAGCATGCAATTGTTTCAAGTATTCCAATAATGTAACTCGTGTGCTTGTATCTTCTTCTCTGATAATTTCACGAAGACTTAGAAGGATTTTTTCTCCGTAATGAGGCTATTATTTGTATAAAAAAAAATTAGGAAAATTGTGCTTATCTGATCAGATTAGAATAAACTTACGGTAAGAACAGTAAATGTTGGCATACATTCAACTGGATGTGGTGGTGGCATTGGGGTTGTTAAACTTTGTGCAAAGAAGTGTATACGACGCTCCGCTTCACCACTTTGAGGAAAGTATTCAGTTTTAAATGAAGTATCTTCTTGAGAAACGAAAAATGTAGGCGCTTTTAGAGTACGACTACCATCCATAGGATTTACTTCCTATTAAATAAAGTTAATACTATATACACACATATATATATATATATATATATATATATATATATATATGTTGGATTTACGATTATTCACCTGTTGATATAACATGCGTTGAGCATGATCTACAGTAATTAAATGTTCACGATACATGGTAATAACGATGGCATTCCAGATTTGAGAGCAAAGTACTTTTGGCTTATACTTTACTTGAATATCAGGGGTAGCCAATAATTTAACGAAAATACGTTTTGGTAAATTTGAGAAAATGTTTCTCCAGGGAGACCAAATCGAAATACCAAGATAAAACGATCTAGACACAGAAAATACAGTATTCCAGATAATGTACCATAAATAAGTATCCAAGAAATAAAGCACCATATCCATCAAGAACATGATAAAGATTGTAATACGAGGCATTTGTTCACAGAGCATTGTACCAATAAGAGCATCATTACAATTTGTAATCTTCATTGTACTAATAACAGTAAGAGGATCCTTGAATGAAAGAGCCAAGAAAAAGTAGGATTCTAATAATTTACACGCAAATACACAAACCCACAAACAAATTGACATGATGCGATCAATTCTTTTCAATGCAGGGAAATTAGCAGTGAAATGTTCATTTGCTAGTTCTTCACGAGTATGTTGAGAGGCACGCATAAAGAGGCGAGATGATGGTACAATAGATAAAAGTAATGTAGTTGCTACGCTGACAAGTAATTGAATAATAGAAACTAGCTTTGAAATAAAACTTGTTCTATCCATAATGATACAGTAATAAGAAGGGCCAGCATTGATAGCCATAAGTAATACCAAGAATCCAATTCTACGTAATACATATCTTGAATTGTGCCAACTTGTAGGTAAATAAGCAAGTTCTGCACAAGAACCAGTAAGAACTAATAAACAAGCAACTACACCACCTAAAGCTACAATTGAAATTTGTACTGATACCTCTTCTTTGGCAATGTCTTTATCAACATTTAGATATAATGAATAAGCATTTGCCATAATATAGTACCAAAAAGTAACAATATGAATCACCCAAACTCTTGAGAAATTAATAGAAGCATGCATCCATGTACGCTTTTCGAGATATGTCTTTTTAAATGTCTTTTCCCAATTAACATCTTTCAATGCGTTGTAACGTTCATGCGGCAGTAATTTACCGAGAGTATGCTCTTTTCCCGCTGAAACCAAAATTTTATCATAAAACGTAGAATGCCAAAAGAATTGATTTACATCGTCATAACCAACTACCTGATTATGATCTTTTTCACGTTTAGCATATTTACCATTACTCATAACATAGATCTGATCACGAAAAAAATTGTATAATGGCGAAACCACTTGATCAAGATAATCTCCTTCTTCAACATCTGGTGCAGTTTCAGCTGTAGTTTCATGACAATAAAAATCAGACGCCATTTTATAAATAAAGCACATAGCTTCAGGTGTAAATCTGACAGGCGCAGCTTCACCCCATAAACAAAGATACAAGGCTAGATCACGAACTTTTTCAGGATTTGACAAGTTACGCATTCGTAATGACCATTTCTCTTGCATACGAAGTAATTGCTCATGCTCATTACCAATTTCAATTGCAGCTTGCTTTTCTTGTTCTGTTTGATCATAAGTATCCATTTGAGAAGCAAAATACCATTTACGGTAATTTGCATTTTCACCACCAATGTAATCAGCATGTAGTGAATCAAGTGCTAATTGAGGTGATAAACGTGATGCTCTTGAATCAAGCATGACCTTTAAATGGTCAATCATGTTTCGCACACTATCTTGTTGAAACCCGAATTTATTTGCCATGGTTAAAAAGATATTATCTAATTGCTTGAATGAAATTGGAACATTATCTTCGGGACCCCAAGCAGGGTAAGGTGAATCTTCGGTAGCAAAACCTGTTAGCATATTAAGGTTGTTGGAAGGTTTGATTGTGCCATGTGAACTCTGAATTGATGCTTGAGAATCATTTGGTAAGCCTTTATTTCCTTTATATTTACGACTTTCGAGTAATGCTAGCATGGAATCAGCAGATGAAGCATAACGCATGTATCTACCATCTTCTCCATCTGTGAGAGCAGCTAAAACATCTACATCAAATATATCATTATTTGAAGGAGCAGAACTAGCTATCGATACTGGAGTTGTTGATGGTGCTGGTGCTGATACATATTGTGGAGGAAATTCACTTTTAGTATTTCCATGATGCTGTCTATGTTCTTCATGTAATTGTCTTATCTCGCCTATAAATTCTTTTTTTTTTTTTTTTTTTTTTTTTAATTAATTAAATCAACAAAAACATTCCAATGCTATATTAAGAGAATTACCTTCTGAAGCTGATCTGGGAGGTAAAATAGGCAAAGAATGGTTGGAAGAAATAGACTCTGAAGATGAGGCAAGTGAAGATGTTTTACTTAGAGTTGATTTCCTTATATCTGAAGATGAAGATGAAGAATTTAACGTTGTAGTTGGTTGTCCTGCATTACTAAATTAAAATGTCAATTAAAAACCTTAGGGAAATTTAGATATACAACATACTTTGTATAAAAATCACGAATTTCAGGAAAATCCTGATGATTACTAGTTGATTCTTCTGAATCATAATTATTTGATGAATTTTTTTGTTGATGGGTATGTTGAGTATCAGGTAATGGAGATTTACTAGTTGAATTATCTACAGATGAAGTTGGTGCATAAAATTCAAGTGCAGGCACTGAATCCGAAGATTTTTTCTTTTTAATTGAAATTGAATCTTCCTCCATTTAATTTATGAAATGGGAATAATAAATTATTAGGAAAAAAAATGAAAGAAAAAAAGTGAAGAAAATGAATAAGTTGTTAATGAATATTCTCTTTGCAACACTTTGTTGTGTAAATTTTATTTAAACAAATAATAATAGACAAAAAAAAAGTGATAGTTGTATTTAAAACGATTTGACAAATGACGATAAATTAGATTTGAATGAGATATGTGTATTTGTTTAAATTATGCATCAAGATATCTCTCTCTCTCTCTCTCTCTCTGTGTGTGTGTGTGTGTGTGTGTGTGTGTGTGTGTGTGTGTGTGTGTGTGTGTGCGTGTGTGTGTGTATGTGTGTGTGTGTGTGTATGTTTTTTTTAATATAGACGTATATCATATAAAGCAATATACTACACTGAATTTTAGACAAACCTAAACTAACAAAGGAAATGTCTTTTGAAATTAGATTGAAATACGGAGATCGAGACAAAACAAAAGCAAGCACGCCCATTTCTCCATTTTCAATTAATAGCCGACGATTATTCCTATCAAAATCTTTTAGCTGAAATTATGATAACAATCAAACAATTATTGTATAATAATTGATCGATAAAAAAAGATCGTTGTTGATTTTTACTTCTTATGCCAGTATTTTCGATTAGACTTGCAGAGTTCAGTAACAAAAAAAAAAAAAAAAAAAAAAAACGTACATAATAATCTCAACAAGTCTTTTTATAACTCTTACAGCTGAAGATTAGATTAAACTTGTAAATCGATATTGTTTTGATATTTTTTTGTAGTGTCATATCCAGATAAGGCCTGTAGCGTAAAATAAGTTGAACAAATATATTTGGTAAATCCTGTATGTACAAATAGAAGCTTCGGCCACCGCAAATCATGCATAGGAGAGGTTGACTTTTTTCAAGTGCAGATTTACTCCCATTATGTTTTTAATTTGATAATCAAATTTAAAAAAAAAAAAAAAAAAAAAAAAAATGAAAATTAAAGATAAATATATAAAGTATAGTATTTTATAATACATTTTTAATTTATATATTTTGAAAATTAAGAAATAATCCTTCAAGCGCTTACAAAAATGCTTTGTAGCTGGATTTGTATGGATCATTTTTTAACCAATAAATTTTTGTGTAATGCATATTTCAAGATTTGTATTACCACTTTGATTTCAGCAACAAAGTTCTGGATAATACAAAGGTTAAAGAATTAAATTTTTTAATTCATTTACGGTCAACAAATACGACATACTATGCTAAAAACCCCTCCCCCCCCCCCTCACCCCCAACTATTCATCAAAATGGCCATTTTGGAAACTTTAATCCATGATTTTGATGGTTATCGGCTAATTCTGATACCCAAAAGCATACCAAACGAATACTGTCGTCTAATAGATTCGTTCTGGTACACTTTTGCATTTTTTTTTACATTTTCATTTCAACTCGATTTTTCCCTTATGATACCTCGTCCAAAATCTCAATTTTGACAAAATCCGTTTTTTCACCTGAAAAATGGTACTTTTTACTAAGGTTAATACTGGAGTTATTTGTTCGGATTAATGATATGTTTATGTTAAAAATATCTATTTTGAGGTTGCAAGCTGAATTTTTAGTTTTTTTTTTGATAAACCGAAAAACAACATAAATAAAGATAAATAACTTTTTTTATACTAGCTTTTAAAAACAAAAAACTTTAAAGCATTAAAAATAAAATTTCACGCAATTATCGTTAGTAATGCTTTAAATTTTTGTTGATAATGTTTAGATGAAAGAATCCTTTAAAAGTCAAAAAAAAATCAAAAATGTCAAATCAAACGATTAATCAACCAGATGAGATTTCAGGTTTGAAACTCAGTTTACCGCTAGAATAATACCCTGGTTCCCTCGCCGACCCCCTATAATCTTAAAATAAGCCACTATAATATACCCTAACGCATCGTAGCATAATACAATTTCTTTTATTTTGTATTGTCTATATTACATATGTTTCGTAAAACAGCTTTAAGATTTCAAAAGACTGCAACCGCAGCATTGAGAAGAAATTACACCAATGAAACATCTAATACATCTGCTCACAAGTTAGCCGAAGAAGCTTTAGCTCAAAAGACAGGCACTGCTACTAAAAGTAGAGCTACTCTTCCCAAAGGTGATAAGAAGCCTACTAAAGCTAAGGGAGAAAAAGACAACAATTACAAGGAAATTGCTTTAACTGCCGGTGCTGTTACTGGTCTTGGTCTTGGTGGTTTGTTTTATTATGGTATGTATTTCTTGATTTTACATATATGCATGTCAAATTCAAAAATTATACTCTATTAGGTCGCCCCTTTGAGGATGGTAGAGAAGATAAAGTAAGTAAACTAATTGAATATTTGTTGAATAAAAATTCTCTAGATATTGATGCTTTTACCATATTTTATTGCAGTATGTTGAGGAAAATGCCATTTCTGCTGCTTATAAGCGTTGTGTTGATCGTTTCCATGAATTTCAGCAAGTAAGTAAATAAAAAGGATATTTGAATTTGATATTAATTTGGTTAAAAAAAGGGAATGAATGACCCCATGTGGGATAAGCTTCTTCCTGAGCCTTTGCCCGAGCCATATCGTCGTGCTTATACTTTGGTTATTAATTTGGATGAGACATTAGTTTACTCAACCTGGGATGTAAGTTGATTGAATAAATAATTCCTATATATATACATGCAATATTGATTAGTTTTCAATATAGAAAGAGCATGGTTGGCGTCATGCCAAGAGACCTGGTGTAGATTATTTCCTTTCATACCTTTCACAATTTTATGAAATTGTCATTTTTACCTCTCAATCATCCATGAATGCTATGCCACTTTTAGATAAGCTTGATCCTTACCAATACGCTATGTATAGACTTTATCGTGAGGGTACTCGTTATGTTGATGGAAAATATGTCAAGGATTTATCTCATTTGAATCGTGATTTAAGCAAAGTAATTATTATGGATTCTAACCCTGATTCATTCAGCATGCAACCTGAAAATGGTATTGCATTGAAACCTTGGAAGGGAGAAGTCAATGATCAAGGCCTTTTGGAGTATATTCCTTTCTTGGAAGGTAAATAATAAGCTCTGTTTTCAACGCAGGGAAATCTCTATTTATGTGTATTTATTTGTTTATTATTATTTTAATAGCTGTTGCTTTGACCACTCCTGAGGATATTCGACCTGTATTAAAGAGCTTTGAAGGAGAATATATTCCAGTTGAATGGGCTAAACGTGAACAAGAAATGAACAAGATGCATAGATTACAATGGGAACAAGAACAAGCCAAGAAAAAGACATCTCGTAATTTAGGATCTATTTTAGGTGGAGGTGGGGCAGCTGCTCAAGTTGAAGGGCCACCACCTACTTATTTAGAACAAATGAGAAAGCATGTTAGAGAAACATTTGCATCTGAATTTGAGCAACAAAAGAAGAGTCAAGAAGAAGCAATGGCACAAGATATGGAAAGACAAATGGAAATGATGAAAGAAATGAAGATGTCTGTTTGGGATTTGATGACACAAGCTGCTTCTGGTCAACCTTTAGCTCCTCCTCCTTCTAATGAGGAACAAAAATAAATGATTTTATAATAAACTTGTAGATTTTTCTTTGACGTAACATGTGATGTACCTTATTGCATACAAAATGCGTATTGCAAGAAGAAAAAAACGGAATTGTTTCCGTTGCTTGAGCCCATGTAACACAATTATCTACGCCTAATTATGAAAATCATCAACTTTAAATTGTGTTGTTAAGAATCAGGTGCTAAAACGATCATCGTCGTTATTGAGATACTAACAAAACTTGAGAAAAAAATATATATCATAATTCTAATGAAAATTGTTGTCAATAATCTAGATGGCAACATATTAGTCAAATGTAATAAATGAGAAAAAAAAAAAAAAAAAAAAAGGGAAAATAGTAAATATTAATAATACCACTAAGAATTATCCGCTCATTCTCCCAAAAAGAGATGAAACACTTTAAATTTACCAAATGAGGACAAAGAGGAATCCTATCAGTTCATTTTTCAACAGCATTAAAAAAGGTCTTTTTTTTAATAAGACTGAATATGATTTAGTATCAGATCTCATTTTTCTGTTGTTGTAAAATTGAATTGGGCATCTAATAAAAACATTCAATCATTCATATCTCTCATATCTTTTTTTTTTTTTTTTTGATGTTCTTAGAACACGGAGGTTTGCTCAAATCACACATTGAGGGACACAATAGCCACCATCATACATAACTAGAGGAAAATGATTATAAGATAGTGCATACAATATGTAAGGTTTGAAGCCCAAATACTAAACTGCATTATACAGTAATTAAACAACTTGTCATACCCATATTTTCAATGAGAAATGGTTAAAAAATGAGATATTTAATCTTTACTTTTCCAGGAACATTGAATACTATGGAATAGATAGAGATATTCACAAGAAGGCAGTGTACATCTATATATTAATTAAGGTTTTTTTTTTTTTTCTGCAATGCTTTTTTTTTTTTTTTTTTCTTTACGCTTCATGTACATGCTTCTTTTCCTTTGATTCCTTTTCTCTGTCTATTGAAATCAATGCAAAACCACTATTACAAGATAAGTAGAAATTGATACGTAAACCACGTCATTTACTAACAGTACGGCTCAAACGCAAATAATTCTAGAGAGCCACCTGATTTCCAAACGCACACACACATTCATACACCACCCCTTTCATATGCTGCCTTTTTTTTTTTTTTTTTTTTTTTTTTTTTTTACTTTACTCTATATATACATATATAAATTACATATATAACAACATTTTACATTAAAAGCTGTTTGATTTCTTTTCTTCTATTTTCTTTTTCCTTTCTTTTTTTTTATTTTTCTTTTTTTTTTTTTTTTTTTTTTTTTTTGTAAAATATATCATAGATTTTTTTTTAATTAAAAGAAAAATGCAATATCTAACTTCAAGAAATATGTCTTCTATTGCTACCCCTAAAATTCATAAAATGGGTAATAATACTCCTACTGCTACTGCTGTTGTTGATA
This sequence comes from Mucor plumbeus, assembly GCA_016758945.1. Classification (NCBI taxonomy): domain Eukaryota; kingdom Fungi; phylum Mucoromycota; class Mucoromycetes; order Mucorales; family Mucoraceae; genus Mucor; species Mucor plumbeus. The sequence continues at coordinate 23,643 of JAEPRC010000294.1, forward strand.
GTACACCTTGGATGCAATCCTCAACCACCATGACAGATCAATATTATAATAATAATTCATCATCTTCAAATACATCTCCAATGTTAGATTCAGATAATGACAACTTGTTTTTATCTGAAACTAATACAAAATCTCATAGAAGTCGTACATCTACAACTGATATGTGCGTAGAGAAAAACACAGAGGGTAAACCTCCATATTCATACGCGACATTGATAAAGTATGCAATTGAGCGTAGTGCTGAAAATAAATTGACACTTAGTCAAATTTATCAATGGGTGATTGATCATTATCCATATTATGGATCTGCTGGATCAGGATGGAAGGTATTCTTTTTTTTTTTTTTTTTTTTTGTGTTTATTTATAAAAATCAATTACTGATACTATCAATTAGAACTCTATTCGTCATAACCTATCTCTTAACAAGAGTTTTGTTCGTGTACCTCGTCCTGTAAATGAGCCAGGTAAAGGCTCTTATTGGACTGTAGATCAATTCGCTGTAGATACTGAACAAAGAGTAAGATCAAATGTTCGTGGACGCTCAAGTAGATCAAGTAGTGATACATCTCTACACCATCATCGAAACAATGATCCTTGGTTACTTGGTGGTAATATGAGACATTCTCGTGATGGTAGATCGCTTTCAACTGATGCAGGTAATCCTTCTTGTTCATCTTCTACATCTTCCTCATCTGCTGCTGCTGCTGCCGCTGCTGCCGCTGCTGCTGCCGCTTCTGCCTCCGCTGTTAATGGTGGGCATTTAGCTAGAAGAGTACCTGGTACATCCAGATATGGTTACTATAGTCACCCATATGTTGGATATGGAGATAATAATAACTTTAATCAAGCAGCTTATAATGGTTACCCTAATTACCATTATCAGCAACGAATGCCATCACATGAAACGCTATTATCTGCTCGTCAACATTCCTCTGTAACTTATAGTCTACCTGCTACTGCCACAACTACCAATCAATCTTGTCTAAATAACTTCTCAAACAACACAAACAACAATAATATGTATTCTTTAAATAACTCAATGCATCAACCATTTTATTCTCATCGTCAGTCTTGCCCAGACTTGACTAGTATTTCAAATTCTGAAACAAATATGCTCCCAAATTTTAATTCGGCCTCTACATCAACAACTTGTAATAATAACAACAATAATAATAACGATAACAGTAGTAATAGCAATATGGGTGTATCATCAAATAACTATACTCCATCGTTTTATATGACTGAACCAACTCAATCATCTTCTGGTTCTACATCTCCATGTCCGTTAAAAGGAAGATCTCAACCAGTTGTTTATTTTGATACAAAAGATGCTACTACAACCAATACTACTGCTACTACTACATCTACTTTTAACACAAATAGTAATGGTTTACCCGCTAGTTTACCTTCTCCTGTATTATCTTCTAGTACTTCGCCATCTTCTTCTTCACAACATCTGTCGGTGGCAGATCCACTCTCAATGGTAGCACAGCACCCTTCACCCGTGACAACAACATCAGTAGCAACTTCAGTAGCAACTTCTGTTACCCCTGGAAATAGATTAGGATCATCTTATTTCTCATTAGTATCAGTATCTTCATCTGCAACAAAGGATGAATGTCTTACTTCACCATCATCTCCACTTGTCATGACAGGTAAATTTTATATACAAAAGTATTAACTTTATACATTTTATACTAAAATGCATATACATATATATAGATGTATAAGAAACTATATAGATAAATCATTATTGTTGAATTTTGTAGCGTATAACATAATTATGAGCAACAATAACAATAACAACAACAACATTATATGTCCTGTTTTTTTCCCTCAACCAACTACAAAATTTTAACATTATTACATACACCCATTCAATAAAAAAATATATATATATATTCTTTATTATTATATCATGAGTGCTTTACACACGCGCCAATGTTGTCTTGATATAGCAGCAATACATTTATGGTTTAGTTGAAAGTGCATGCATTTTTACTACAAAATAATGAGTAAAAAAAAAACAGCGATCAATTCTAGAAAATCTTTGACTAATCTTATCTGTGACAAAAAAAAAAAAAAAAAAAAAAAAAAAAAAAAAAAAAAAAAAAAAAAAAAATTACAAAAAAAAAAAAAAAAAAAAAAAAAAAAAAAAAACCTAGAATAAATTTATAGGAGTCTTTGTCCTTCCCCTTTCTTCTTTTTTTTTTTGATTTATAATTCTTTTCCCAACTTATTTTTGACATTTTGTTAATTGACAACAATAACAACAGCATTAAATTCAACCCTTTATTCGATCTATCCAAATTGACTTCTTTTAATCCAAAATCGACAGCATCATCGTCAAGTTCTTTATATAACATGCCACAAAAGAAAAGATCACCAGGACGTAGATCTGAACCCAAATTGTTCAAATGTACAGGATTTGGCAACTGTGATATGGTTTTTACTCGAAGTGAACATTTAGCTAGACATGCTCGAAAACATACAGGAGAGGTAAAGACATATAATTATTGCTTATATTCAATTTTTCTCAACTAATGACAATTTATTTTTTATTAGAAACCGTTTAGATGTGTTGTACCTAATTGTGATCGAATGTTTAGTAGATTTGACAATATGATGCAACATACTCATACACATACTCGTCCCAAAAAGAAGGATTCTTGTGATTTTTCTGAAGGAAAGCTTTCCCCCATATCTGTTCCTGAAGATCATAGTATGATGCATGTTTCTTCTTTACCATCTCCTACTACAAGCACTATTATGATGGAAAACCATCATCATTTGCTTAATGATGAAGAAAAATTTACATCATACTATCAACAAGAGCCAACTTCCCCCACTTCCGAAAAAGATTTTACTAAATACAAACAGCAGCTTTTTGGCTATTCACAACAACAACATTTCTCATCATCAGAATCTACTTGTTCTTCATCTCAACAAAAGCAAAGACAATGGAGTCCAACGTATTATAATACTCCATCATCTCCAACGCCAACTCATAATTCAAATACGATGACGGTATTTCCTCCCGCTCATCCTCTTAAATTCTATTCTTCTTCTGTAACACCTACCGATTATTTTGAGCAACCTCAACATCAACATCAACCACGCAAAAGCTCCATGCACAGCGAAACCACAATCACCATGGTAAAAGGACGTTTGTCCTACATTGATCTTTCGACTCCTATTCAAGAATTAGGTCATAGTTACAGCACATCTTCTTCAAATTCATCCGATACAACGTCTGATGAAGAAGAAGCTGATGAAGCAGAAGAAGCGAGAGATAATGAGATGCCATCCTATCTGCAATCTCGTTTTAAAGCGAATGGAATTGATATTACACTAGATGAATTTGAAGCCCTTCAAGGTTTTGGTAAATTTTGTACAGAACCTGTGGTGAGAGAACCTATTTTAATGACTCGCATCACTACTTCACCCACATGTTCTGTCTCTTTTCCAATTAAATTACCACCTTTACGCAATGTTTCTCCTACAGCTGTTATTAGCAATAATACAACTTCTCAAATCAATGCTTTCCGTCAACAAATATCTACTGCTCATGAATCTTTCTCAAGAAATCGTACATAAAATTTAGCCCCAATCATGAATTTTTAGAAAATAAGAAAAAGCAACAAATCCCTCTATCCTCCCTTCCCCCCTCTCTTTCTTTTCCCTAGTCTTCCATTTTTTTTTTTTTTTTAATAATAACGCATTCTCATTTATATTATCATTTTCAACACATATACACACATTGTTTAAAATTGCAACATGTATAGCTCTGTATATTCTCATACATTTTACAAAATAAATAAAAAAAATTAACCCTTGTATACAAAAATAATTTAAACTTTTACATCATAAAACATCATTGTTCAAAATGTCTAGACATACCGTAATTTGCCTCTTTTTAGGATTACTTTTTTTTAATTGGTTGCTATGAAACAAAAATCATAGCAACCTTGCAAATATGAAATAAAAAAAAATTGTTTATTGCATTTCTAGTGAACATTTCTTTATATTATTATTAAAAGAAAAAAAAACTGCTGTTTCAATTCATTCATCTAAAAGAATTTTAAAGAAAAAAGCTTTAATCGATGAAGTCTTATTCTTTAAATCAAAAATGTGATGGCAATAATGCCATTTAAGGCATGTCTGAACCTTAAATGGTCCAAAAGAAGGAGGAGGGGAAAGGGAGGGGACAAGAGGAGTACATGATGTCTGTGTGTGAGTGCATCTTGTGTAGCCACATTTCAATATGAAACTTTTTACACTAAAATAGATTAAATTTAAGATGTTTTAGGAAATCAAGGTACACGTAATAAATAACAAATAATCAAAGAATTTGCTAATTGAGCACTAATCGATATGGAATTTTCGTTACTTTTTCATTTTCTGGCACCCTTAATAATATGTCAAAATATATTCATGTACAAAAACTGATATTTGTTGATTTATATTTGTTATAAAAAGACATGAAGTTACTTTACTACGTCGATCTTGGTAAAAGGTTATTTACTCAAGACACGCATGTAATCATGCATTTCATTAACTTAGTTGTAAAATGGTTCTCTGTTTAGGAAAATGAAACTTGTGCAGTTTAAGTTCCGGACTATCAGTCTAAAGAGATTTAAATATTTATCCTTTAACCTGTCTTGATGGAAAAGTTGAAATGTATTCTAGACATTTAAAAGATAGGCGTAATATACATATTGTTGGGAAGCACATTAAATTTAAATTATGAAGAGTCGAGACACTTATATAACCATAACAAAAATATAAATAAAACAAAAAAAAATGAACGATATAATAGTTTCTTGTATTTCTATCTTCCTATCTCCATTTTCTATTCTTCTATGAAAAACCAACAAAAGTTTGTTGTGACACAAAGGTAGGTATATCATGAATATAATCATGCAATTGACAAAATGCAAAATGATTCCATAATAATTCTCAATTGAATCGCAGTCGGCAACCTAAAAGAGGTTCTCAATCTTTTTCACGTATGAAAAATATATTTACACTCGCAAAAAAAGTAGAACGTGCCATATTAATAGTATACATCCGCTTACATTCGCATTATGTAACGAAACTATAATTTTCTATTTATATAGATTTTTGCTATTATTGATATTCTAGGATAATTACTCTACACAAATCTGATTAAATAAATTTCTAATGTAAAACAAAAATACAGGCATACTTTAAATATTTTAAGAAATACTTTTAAGAATCTTAATTGTAACTTGGCCATTAAAAAGATGGGGAAAAAGGTTTTGAACGTTGATTTAAAAATGTATTGCTTTTTTCCAATTGTGATAGTTTGTAGATTTCTATAATTATGGCTGAATAACTAGTTCATATTTGATATTAATAAGCTGATTGAAAGTCTTGTTACAGTTTACAGTAACCTTCAACTGCATGGTTAAAGAATATACGACTGTATATGTAGAAGAAAATATGTTTTATTTATTTTTTTGCACAACAATAATGGTAAAGAATAAAATATTTTTTGTGAGACATTATGCTCTATTATAACTTTTGATGCAATATAAAATCAAGGTTGAATCCATTAAAATGAACAACAAATAATGTAACTCAAAAAGCGATAGCGGTGCTTGCAAAAGTAAATACACAACTGGATTATTTCTGATCGGATTTGACATTTCTCAAAAAAAATTTGAACTTCAAAGAATTTTTACAATTAAAATTTAATAACTTAAAGCAAAAAAGCCATTAACAAAAACTATGTCAATTTTAATTTCAATTTAAAGAAGATTTTTTTTTATTAGTATTCTAACATAAGACGTTTCGCTATCGTTGATAATGTGAAAATTCAGTTCTTCCTAAGTAAACTATAAAAATATAGTCGATATTATCAAAATAAACATTTTCATCGTAAAGATAGCTCTATTTAAGTTTTATAATGTCTATAAATAGCTTAGTAAAAAGTTGGTTTTTTCGCAATAAAAAATGATATTAATGAAAATTGAAATTTTAAACGAGGTATGGTAAGGGAAAAATTGAATGAAAACCAAATTTGAAAAAAACTCATAGAAATGGACAAAATCGAATCTATTAATTGAGAGCATTCGTTTGGTATGCTTTTGGGCGTTTGGAAGGCCGAAAACCATCAAAAATTTAGTAATGAAGTACGAAAATGAGTCAATTTAAGCATATTTTTAACATTTAGTTATAATTAACTAACAATCTTCACAAATAAAATAGCTGTATATGCATTTGAAGGGCTGATTCTTTTGTTGTTATAAGTTTTATGATTTTTTTAACTAAAAGAAAACGGTGCTACAACCTCGGGCTACAGTATTTACACTTTAAATTCAGACAAAATAAGTAAAATTTGGGATGAAATAAGAACAAAACTGGGATGTAATGAAGATAAAGTTTGGATATAATGAGAATAAAGTTTAGATATAATGAGAATAAAATTTAGATATAATGAAAATGATATTTGGATAAAATGAGGGTAAAATTGAGATGAAATGAGAATGAGATTTAGAGATAGTGAGAAGAGAAATCAAAAAAGATTAAATTAGTCTCAAGTATTTCAAAGAATTAATCCAAATAAACTTACCTGAAATAATCTAAAGTCTTTCTGATAGCAGAAAGCCAAACCATGTACATTATGGCGATATAAAATATATAGTAAGTAAATCTAAATTCTCTTAAAAGCAGTAGGACGACCATCTCGATTCCAAATGGAAGATGCAATGGACATCATATTCTTAGATGCGTTTACATCTCGCTGCCACAGTGTTTTACATGTTTTACAGACAAGAACACCAAAACCACGAGTATGAGAAGCTTTGTACAAGGTATCAGTTTTACAAATGTTGCAAATCCTAGACGTCTTAAACTCATCAATTGGCACAACTAGTAGTTCACCTTCTTTTTCTCGTTTTTTCAGGGTTCTATAGAACATGCCTGTAACACCATGCCTCAAACCTCTAAGTTTTACCAAATCTTTTCCTACCATACCTGTACCAAAAACAATTAGTGGCACTTTAGATTTGTCGTATTCAAATTTTGAAGGTTTCCATTTATTAGATCTATGTATTATATATTATTAGACGACTATACAACATTTATTTTGCTCCAGATATTCTTACTTTGTAACATCATGGGTTCCAACAGTACCGGAAACATCGTTATCATTTATCTTCTTCTTTGCTCTTGCTTTTCTGTCTAAACGCTCATTGCTCTTTTTGGCAGCCTTCTTCATTTTTCTCCACTTCTTTCGCTTCGTCTTGTTTCTTTTCTTTTTATTATACTTCTTGTCTCCATTCAATAACATATTGACCATGATTTCAGGAGCTCTCTGTCTACCTTGATATAAAAAAAAGCGATCTTTTGCAGTATCTTTACCATAGAAAGCGAATAATTTATCTTTATGAATAATGATATATTGGATAAATCTATCATACAAAATTGAACTGCAAGTCTTTTGTGTGGGAATGTTTGTTTCTATGCTAGTTAGACCTTTACTATCCTTCAGTTTTTGTAATCTTGATGAATATTTAGTTGATCCAGTGAGGTTATAATACTCTTTGGTGGAGCATTGTCTAATTTGATGATTACTTGTGTCCAAGCCAATTGCTGCTGTATACACTGCCTTTCGACCAGGGTCAATAAATACAGGCTGATAAATTCTTTCGACTTCCTCATATTCAAAATCTTCTAAAACAAGGTCATGGTTCTCAATGTCTTTTTTTACTTCTTTGAGAGCCGTAGCTCTTCTCTTTTCAAAAAGAAAATCAACTGTAAACCCATCCGATTTGATTGTATTGGAAAATAAAACATTATTTAATCCATTGGGACGCAAATCATCAATGCTACAATAGTAATGGGCATTTAATTAATATTATAATAGAGTATATTCTGCAGTGCATTGTTTACCTTTTGAATCCTAAGCCTTTAAAATCAAAATATTTATAAAATAAATCCAATTGAGCATTGTAGCCTCTGGGTAGCTTTTCTTTAGTGAAACAACACAAGGAATTGATACTGATTGTAACAAATTTTCAACGAAAAGAAGGTGATGGTGAAATAGTAAATAATCTTGGTAATGGAAGACGTCTAAAATCGTAAGGATTATGAGCCAAATGCTCTCTTTCATACTCGGAGGGTATATAAGCAAGAGAACGAAAAATTTTTCCTGGAGAAGCAGATAATGATTTAAGGGTAACCTGAACATCTATATGAGTAGACAATGGCATGCAGACCTCTTTAATTCTTGACTCTTCACCTTCAGACAGTTGAATACTTTTAAACCATACAGGATTTCCTTAGCAAACCATTTGATAACAAAATTCCTTGGCAACCTTGGCTACATGATCAGGACTCATCGTCTATATTCATTGTTAGTTATTTATAAAATATTATTTGTTCAGTATTTGATACTTACCATGAATGCATTTTGAAGAATATAACGAATATAATGCAAGGCTTTTGCTTCAAAAAGTTCTACCATATTATTCAAATAAGAATTAGCAACTACAGTACATGCATCTGATATGCATTGGCTGTTTCCAGAAGCCAAATTTGTTTTATAAATGATAGCAGGATACTTGATACGAAATGTATCCCAAGCAGGAATCATGTCAGAAGGCAAGGCAGTTCCATTGGTTGCTTTACGATTACTTACTAATTGACATATAGAGTACCAGAAATTTTGGTTAAATATACAGTCTGGGATGATATCATCTTTATGCATCAGTATATAATAATTTGCAAATATTTGAGCCCTAAATATTATTTGTCTAACGTCCTCACAGGCACTTATGATTCTTGACTTGATAGTTGCAGCAGATTGTGGGTTAACTGATGATGATGTGGTTGCAATGATAGATTCGTTATTACGTATGCATGACCTAAATGGAATTTTTCTTGTAAATTATTGATGGGCTTTATCCAAATTATTATTGAAGACCTCCAGCTTTGATGATAAATGATTTTTACAAAGTGGGGATCGCGATGATCTATGTCCTACTTCTTTGCAGTTAGAACATACTGCATTTGTATTATTTGTCTTTTGTTGTTTTGCTTCCTTTTTTTCTTGCTTCATTTCGAAGCTTTGATTTCTCTTGCATGATGTGCTCACTTTATAGTAGTTAGAATTGATGAAAAAGGCGATTATATCATACAAACTTACCGGAATCAGCAGTATCTGGATTATATTTACTGCATTTATAGTAGTTTTTATTATAATGGCCAACTAAACCACAATCTACACATGTGGGAACTATTGAATTGGTAGTTGGAATATACACCATTTTTATTTGCTTTACTACAACTACTTACTAGTTTCAGGATTTCTTTGCTATTTGACACTTTGGATTTTAGCATAGAGAATTTCTTTGTAATACATTTAGATACGAAAGATTTGATAACAAAAGAAAAAGAGCTTTATAATTATATATTATTTCTAATAAAGTATGCTCAGTGTTCTGTTCGGTTATCTAAGGGTAAACAGGCAGTCAAAAACTGATAACGGGAAAATAAGTATTTGGTTCAATACGATGGTAATGAATGAAATAAACGAAAGAAAATGATTTAACTACAGTAAATGAGACTAATTTCATCACAGACAGTAAAAATATTGCATTAATACAATAAGAATAGTTTTGAAAGAAGATACACTTGACAGGAAGTATCTTTGTTAGATAGAGTATAAGAAACTGGCTTATCAAAGCCCATCACTCACTAATCGTCAGTGTCAGTTGCATTATCTTTTTTTTTTTTTTTTTTTTTTTGTGCTTTAGATTTTCGAAAACTGCTATATTCATTAACTCATTTTATGACCATTTTGCTAGATCTATTTGTTAATGATAAACTGATAAATTATAATAATAAATAGCAGGTAGACGGTATAAAACAGGAGAGATATTATAATTGCTAGAGTAGCTTCAATGTACTGAGCTTAACTATGCCATTGAGTTTTTTAAAAACTGGTTTTCAAAACGGAGTGCCTCCTTTTCTAACACAGTATTTACACTAAAATCTGGAATGAATGAGAATAAAGTTAGGATATAGCGAGGAAAAGGGGAGTTTTTTTTGTAATAAGGATAAAGGTTCGGATGGGATAGGAATTGACGTTTAGTTAGAATGAGGATGGGATGAAGTGAAATTGTGATTTAAAGATAATGAAATGAGAATTTGGGCTAGATTAATTTATTGAATATTTAAAGAATTATTTAGAGCTAGAAAGGAATGGTTATTTGCTTTTTTTTAAGTAAACAATATTACGGTCTTTTGTAATATTTTTAACCCTTTCAATGTGTATTACACTCTTTATATAATATTACATTATAACTTTCCAATTTTGGTTAAATTTAGTTTATGCTTAATTCAAAAAAAAAAAAAAAAGTGCTAATATTAAACAGCTAGAATCTAAAAACAACATTTTATTTGTCCCAAATTTATTTATAATTTGTACGAATTTGCATTCTCACTTTGTCTAGATTTCATTTTTACTCTGTCTCAATATACAACTACAATCGTCCAAATATTTTCCTGAAATGTCTGAATTTCAAGTGAAAATAAGCTTTATTAAAATCATTTCATTGTTTAATGTCCTACTAGCATACAATTTTTAATTTTTAGCAATGAAATGCGGGTAAAGGTCTGAAACATTAGCATTAAAATAGTTGTATCGATTGCTAGAGATAAGGTATTTTTTGATACTTACTTTTGGATTAAAGGTGAGCATCTTAGATATAATAGTATATATTTTTTCTCGGTATTATTTACTGAAAAAAAGTGAAGCACAGATGAAAAGTGAGATCTAGTTTCTAAGGAAAAGGCAGCGAATTTTACCTGTTTTCGAGTCTTTGAGTCTTTCGTGGAATGTTAAATAATTTTAGGAGCAGGTAGCAAAAAACGATCAGTTTATATGTATTTAGCAGTGCCCAAGGTATATCTTAAAAGTTATTTAGTAAGTGCTAGTTATATAAAAAGTGGCAGTCTTCGGCTTTGAATATATTTTTTAAGCTACTCGATCTACCTCAGGACGATTTGAAGCCCCAAGAAAATTGTATATAATACGCTCAAAAAACTCTTTTTCTTATTGATCAGCTTCTGGGTAAGTTAGGTATTTTATTAGAATTATATATTATGTAGATAATTTAAAAGTAAGTGATGAAATGCTATTTATATAAAAACTATTTGGGGTGAGCTCGTACTTCAGCATGATGAATACTCTTATTGTCAAAGTCATTGCTGTTAATAGACGCAGCATCACTGGCAGAAACTGAACTAGTGTGGTCTCTGTAAATATCATCAAATAGTTCTTGCTGACCATCCAGCTTAATTTCTGCATTATAGGATGAGTCTAGCGCATCCTTGTAAATAATCTTGTAGTACCAAAGCCCAACAGATACAAAGCCAAGAGCTATAGTAATGAGATATGGAACTAGATACATGTAATTTTGGATTAGTAAGAAAGACATCATATTTTGTGAGATTATGCAAAACTTACGATAATAAGGATACCCTACTGGTTTAGAGGCTGGTGGTACAAATACGAACACTAAAGTATAGAAACAAATAGCTATAAACAAGATGGCAATTACAAATGGTACACGAATTGGACGTTTGACATTAGGCTGTGTACGTCTCAAAATAAGTAGACCGATAACGCTCAAGGCCGAGAAAAAATAGCCACCATAACCAGAAAACGCAACAATAAATTGGAACACTGACCCTGGAGGAGGAGCCAACAAAAATATCAATGAAAGAAGATATAGCAGTACCAATGAATTAATAGGCGTTTGCAATTTAGGATGCACTTTGGAAAAAAATCTATCAAATGGTAAAAAACCTTTACGAGCAGCCTCAAGGACAACTCTGGATCCAGAATAATAAATGACACCTACGAATCCAAACGATGAACAACCTACAAGAACAGGTAAAACACGGCCACCAAATACACCACCAAATGCAGTATTGAACAAATTAGCAGCAACGGTTAACTTTGATGATTTTATGACAGCAACAGGCAATACAGCAAGATAAGCGACATTTGCTAAGAAGTACAAGACAGTTGTCAAAGAAAGAGCAGAAATAGCACAACGAGGCAAGTTTTTGATGGGATCCTTAAGCTCATCCAAGACGTAATTTAAATTGTACCAACCACCATAAGCAAAAATAACATAATAAATTGCAGTGGCATAAGAACCAGGATTATTCAATGTGCCATCAAATGAAAAGTTACTAGCAATATCGGGTTGATCAGGTAAGCGACCAGAAAGGCCGGCAAATCCAACGCAGATTAGTAACAATAACAACCCAATCTTCAAGACCGTAAAGAAGTTGTTTGTACGAATAGCAAATTTGGCAGAAACAATATTGAGTACAAGCCAAAATGTCAAGCAAAACACGGCAAAACCTCTAGCTCCCCAATCGTTTGTATATGATGGACCACCAATAGCATAGATAATGTTATTTCCAAAGACTGTAGCACCCTAATTAAGTATTAATTTTTTTTTGGTGTTATCAATGTTTTTCGTGGTAATAAATACCTGGGCTAAACCGGCTGAACGACCAAATATACCCACCATAATGAGAAATACAAATGAAATCAGTTGTTTTGGGTTTGGGTACTGATAAGCAAGATATTCTTGTTCACCGCCACTATTTGAGTTATTAGTCTATTATACATATTATTTCACATTTAATAATGTATACCTCCTGGGAAGCATTGTACCGAGCTCTAGGTAATTCCAAACGCCAGTACCAGCAAAAATAGCCCCGACCACCCACAAGATTAACATCATACCACCAGAACCACAATTGATCAAGATGAATGTAGGATTAGAGAAAATACCAGTACCAATAATCTGGCCGACTATTATGGAGAGTTAGTTTTGGAAGTATTTGTGTTAAATATGGACATATACCATTCATTAAAGTGCCACTAAAATAGCCTAGATGTCTATCCAGTTTTTGGTCTCCAATAGCCAAAGGGGATAGATTTTCAATCTGCTGAGGCACAGCCTTTTTGACAGAACTACTACTAATATCACTGCTGTTAGTATTAAACGAAATACCAGAGTTTGTCATTATTGTAAGATAAATATAAAGCAAGAAAGGAAAAGTTTCAAAATAACCTCCCTTTTTATAAAATACAACTGATTTGAAATGTTTGATAGTTGTTACGCCATTAGAAAAAAAGTAGCACATCAGTTTGTTCAGAGGCTAAATGAAATTTGCATACATTCTGCGTGTATATAATACAACATGGTGAAATTCGTTATATAGGCTTACGCCATTTTTATTATGTTAAAATCTAAACGTTATCTTGCATGGTTACACTAAATTGTCTCATCTAGAGTTAAAATTGTACATGTTTATAAAAGGTAAAAATTGACTTGAGATTTTTGTAAGCCAAGATTGTAATGAGCGTGTGTGAATAATTTGATAGAAAGCTTTGAGCAGCTGATAAACAAATTATCACGTCAAATATAGATGTATTCTACAATACATTATTTTGCTTAATTTTGGATTATTAATCAAAATCTTGCCTCGTACTATGTACTATACTCATTTAACATACATAAATACAACTGTCAAACCTCACTTTTTTTTTCTAATCATTAAACAATTAATACACATACAAAATGCCTACTATTCAATTACAAAACTCATCTCAACCTGATTTTACTTACTTGCCTGACAGAGTCAACTACAAGAACAGAGTTGCTCGTCGTTTAGCTGAAGAACAGCTTGAAAAAGACTTACCTGAAGGTTTTCCCGCTCAATTGGAAGGACCTAAGCTCTGGAAGGGCTCTGATTATGAAGGCAAGGAATCTGAATGGGTTTACGAACTTTCTGAGGCTGAGCTCAAGGAAATCGATGATGCTGTCCATGATTTTGAAGCTACTGAGAAGCATTTCTCTGCAATTAACAAGGAAACATTTCCTTTGCCTACTTTCGGTACTAAAATCAAAACATTGACAGAAGAAAATGTTGTTGATGGTCGAGGATTTATTGTTATCCGTGGCTTGAACCCTGATAATTACACTCGTACTCAAAATATCATCGCCTATACAGGTATTTCTGCTTATGTTGGTAAGCGTGGTCTTCAGGGTCGTCATACTATTGGTAAGCTTTATCACTTGCATTGTACTAGTCTTGAATGCTGAATTCTAGTTTTCTATTATGTAGCACACATCAAAGATCTTGTTCCTGAAAAAGGTTTAGATGAAATCACCGCTCCCGCATTTACCAATGATCATCAAGTTTATCATACCGATGCTGGTGATATTATTTCTCTTTATGCCATTGGCGTTGCTGAAGAAGGTGGTAAATCTCGTATTGCATCCAGTTGGACCGTCTATAATGAATTAGCAAAGACTCGCCCTGATTTGATTCATACATTATCCCAAGATTGGCCATTCCAAACGTAAGTTTTTTTTTTTTTTTTTTTTTTTTTTTTTTTTTTTTTTTTTGACGATATTTTAATATACATATTAAATAACATCGCAAGTAGTGATCTTAATAAAGAAAAAGAACCTTATTTTCTACGTCCTCTTCTCTACTATGTTGACAACAAACTGATTATTCAATATGCTCGTCGTAGTTTCACTGGGTTTGGTAAAAATCCTCGTCGTGAAGACATTCCCCCTATTACTGAAGCCCAAGCCGAAGCATTGGATGCTCTTCATTTCATTGCTGAAAAAGTAAATTTGGGCGTAAATTTTCAAAAAGGTGATATTCAATATATTAACAATCTATCAATTTTCCATGCTCGTGATGGATACACTGATAGTGAGAAAAATACGTAAGTTTTGATATAACTTTCACATATTTACGCATATTCATCATTTTGATATTTTAGTCGTCATCTTCTTCGTCACTGGCTTCATCCTGAAAATGCATGGAAACTTCCTCCTCAATTGGAATCTACTTGGAACCATATCTATCATAATGAACGCGAAGAAATATTCCCCCTCGAGGCTACATTTAGACTTATTTAAATAAATAATTTTAGTTATTTTATTTATAATATTGATTTCCATGTAAAGACAAATCTGATTGTTTCTTTTTTGTTGATTTTAGTCGCACAAATATGGAGACAAATGTACTAATACAATTTCATATACTGATGTATTTGTAAAACTTCAAAAGAAAATGTTGAATTTAAAGATCATTGTTCAATCGAGAATATGATTCAAATTAGATTAATATTTCGTAGTTTTAGGTTCAAAAGTAATGTACACATGTACTTATTCATTTTTTTTTCAATTTACAGACAAAGAAATAAATTAATATACCATACTTAATAAAAAAAAAATAGAGACTTTGAAAACCTATTATTTTTAGTGGTACCATCACCTAGAAGATTTTCAAGTTGTGCATTCCTAAAAGAAAAAAATTTGCTGCTTTGGTAGATATTTATCCACTATTGGACTGGAAGCTGACACCACTTTACTAGTATTAGATCTTAACGTATATCGTTGTACCTCGATCAGCAATTATTGACAAATAATATCAGATGCAGAAGAAAGTGATATTTTATCTAGAGGAATAGAAAATTCTCAAACAGCTATATATAGGTAAAGAAATATTACGGGTTATTAATGTTAAGTGTACTGCATCACAAACTACAGCTATCCAGTCTATTGCTATTATGCTACTCTAATTCTTGGAGAGCAATTGACAATTTTACTGGCGGCGCTAACAGTAAAAATAAGGCTTAATTTATCGTAAAAGTAATAAAATGTCCGCATACTACAACAATAGCGCCTCAATTTCCAAATGCGCACAATCGAAACAATAAGTTACTTATTTCTTAAAGCTTTATAATTGCCACTGAGCCTGATGTTGAAAGTGGATGATAAAGAGACATCTATCTTTTTTTGTAATACTAAATCTGCATATTTTCCAAAATAAAAGGAGTAAGATTTACTTTAGTTATGATGTTTAATGTATAAATTTGTTCATATATTTTGAGAAGGTTGATTTTTGAATAAAACATGCATAGATATATAATCAGTCTTATCATTTTTAAAAGCTAAATTTTTCTTTAATCAATGCTTAATTATATTACCTTGAGCGTTGAATACCATATTGATGTACGGTGAAGTTCGAAATTGCCCCTTCAATTTTTACTGATAGACACACTTTTTAAAGAATTATTGCTCAAGATACAATATTGTAGCTGGCGCAAAGCTAACATCATAATACACTAATAGTACCATAATTAGTTTTAATTTTTTTATTTGACTTTTATGAGCAAGAAGTAGCCTTAAAGGTTAATCTGTTTGGTAGAAATACTATTTTTTATAGATTTTGGTAAACTACGTTCAATAGTGGTAAATGATTCTTCGAAGTGTGTATATAGAAAATGCTTGTCTTAACCCTTAATTTCTATAATCTTATGTGCTGTTAGTGGTGGCGTCAATCAAAGATTCTATTTATAATTGAGGTTTTGCCGTTGTTAACCATAGATTTTATTTAATAATTATGTTAGTAGATTTATATTTGTAATTAGAAGCAGCTGTATACACTATTAAAACAATGCTATTATGGCACAATTCGCAGCAAGAATATCACTTCGAATGCAAATAAATAAGTCTTTTTATTTTTCTAGCTAATAAAGTATCCATAAAGAGCAAATATTTAGAATTATGCAGGTTTTCATAATATTAGATGGCATGATTGCAATGATCCGTGACACATAGTATTTGAAATTATCTACATCTTAATATTGTGTCTTGTTTTCGCGGTATTCAGCTTTATGTTCAGATTACTAATACAATATAACCAGAGAATAACAAGCCTATTTTATTCACCTATGATATAATACATAACATACTAATAAAACTTTATCTACGTCTTGCATTTTGTATTACATATCTGTATTGACATTATAGTTTTCCCAAAATTAGCTTATATGATGTTTATACTCATTCCTCTCTTTTTTTTTTTGTAGCATATATCAGTGGTTAATATGTTTCTAATAAAAATTAATCTGTCTCCAAGTAATATAAAATTTGTTTGCTACTCGCGCACAAATCTTCCTGCAGTTTGTTCCGTGGCTGCTTAAATATAGACGCTATACCAAATATTTAGGTTTTAACAAGAGTAATATTAAGTTACCAAATAGTTTTTGTTAGATTTGTTGTCCAGGAATCAAAAAACTGAAGAGATCAAAAAGTCTATAATGATGAAATTCTGAAAGAATATTATACAAAAATGACCAAACTAGGTATAAATAAACTTATGTTACACGAAATGCTTGCAATTTTTAAGCTGCAGGTACTTTGTATATTGTTTCGTAATATGCAGATTCAGTGATGCCATACAAAATCTCCTTTTCATTTTTTGTTTTATATATATGCACATGTAGACAGATAGTAGATAATAATTTATGTGTCATTCCAGTATTTCTGATATAGCTAAAAATATGGCAATAATTACTTTTGCTTTTCTTTCTTTCTTAAATTTATCATCATAAAATGCCAGTAGAAAACGCTTCTATCAAAGTTAATTGGAGCACAGATAAAATGGTTTAATCTCTTGTTCAGAATCCTTGAAGATGGTGTGTACAATGCAAATATTAATCAATCAGAGCTACTCCTATGAAGAATTACGAATTCAGGAGGCACATAATTACTTTAATTGTAATCCATAGTTGCTTTTTATTAAAAAAATAAAAATAAACGATATATGATGAACAAATGCTTATTAGTCATGAATTTTTCTCAGAACTACCAACCAAAGTTGCAGAGTCTATTATTTCTCCAAAAAAAGGTTTTTACCTTTTGAAAAAAAAAAAAAATCCCACTGTTATCATTGTTTAAGAAGAATTATTGCAATTAAATTCGCCTACATCATGTTACCGTTCTCTTAAAAAAACACTGTACCTACTCCACTTTCATAATATAAAGATCTTGAGTGGCATAAAGACACTGTTGGTTTATACTACTATAATAATATATAAACACTGGTAAACTAGTATATGAATATAAGTCAGTCTTGATTTACTTCACTTTATAATATTATTCTTCTCATTTTAAACTAGATTATATTATAGACAGTATATTTATTGAAAGTTTGGGAAAATTTCCAAACAAGGCAAATGAAGTATGTTGACAAAGCATGCTGAATACTCTAAAGCGTCTTTCAAATTGAAATATCATAAAGAAGTACACATTTCATTTTAAATCCCTCATAAATGACAGCATATTGAATACAAATATACATAGATTTTTAACCTTGTTGCTGTTGCAGCTGGCTATTATTGTGCACCTTATGTTCTTTATTTTCCAGGCCTATTCGATTTGTGCAAACAATGGCCCAAAAATCTAATTTATTGGAAATAACACATCATTGATAGATATAGTTAGAGATACTAGCAGCCAAGTAAAGACCATTTACAACTCTATTGGTAAAAGTAGCCACTCATTTTATAGGCGTTATTTCAAGCTGAAAGAAGAGTTATTTAAATTTGCTCCCAAGAACGTTCAACAGGTTGGTAATATCAAAGCATTTCGCTTCGATAATTACCAAAAATTACAGCATATTCAAGATGCCGTTGTTGAACTTGAAGATGGTGCCAGATTAACAGAACTGGATTACATATATATCTGCATTGGTTATGTTTTTAGTTTTTTATTTCTTAAAAAGCCTTCATTCTGATAAATATAATATACCAAGCGTCAATATTAAGTGGATGGCAAACATGTGTTGGTTAAAGATGGCACTCAACTACTCAATATTAATAACAATATTTTTTATATCCTAAATTCTTTATTAAGTGTTATTGTCATTTCATTCCAAATTGCCATTTTTTTACTATTTAAATTTTGAATATGTACTATTGTAAGAGTTTATGCTGATTGATGTATCATTCTTAACCTGATGTGTTAAATCCAAAAGATAAACAATAGTTCAAGGACCGAAACTTGATCAACAAATAAGCAACTAAATCATGCTTCCAGCAGCATGATCTTTCAGCATAATATTTCAATACGATATTATATCACAACACATTACTATTAAACAATAACGTCCACAACAATATTTATTACCTCATCATTTTCTCAAATTAAATAGTATATAAACTCTCTCAATTTCATTCAAATAAACGACATCTCTTTACTTGATTAATTTTCCATTTTTAATTCAATAATTTATATTCTGATAAATCACTAATGTTGCAAAACTTCTCACCAAACAGGAATGTGTCTTGAATGGCAGAAATAGCTTTTACAGAGAGGGACTAGAAGAATTTTTTCTACTTTGGGCTCAGACCTTGATTTAACTTAAAAAAAGAATATCATTACCTAGGTAAATCGTGTTAGAAGATTATTAGGGAAGCCAGTTATAGGGAACATAATAAAGCATAAATCGAAAGCAGAAATAAAATTTTAACAGCTCCAAAGAAGGCCATAAATTTTAAATAAAAGAAAACTATATATATTCTATGAAATTTTTAAAAATTCCCTCATTTAAATTTACAATTCTAATTTTCAAGGCTTTATAATCCCAAATAGAAACACTTACATATACTGAAGGCATGTAGACTATTCTGTATTCTTTATAATTAAATTTTTGCATACAAATTCGTTTATAGATATTGCATACATTTTCTTTAAAAAACAATCAATGTAGTTAAAACCATTATACTAGTACTGAAAATATGCTTATATATTTTATCTTGGTGCCAGAGTAAGCGTAAAAATTACTTTGTTAATTTACACTATTCTACTTGATGCTAATTGCAATTTTGATTGAGTTACGATTGATTGTCTCCAAATTTTAAGAACTGCATAGATGAGTGATAATTTTTATCAATCGAAATGAAACATAAAAGCGTCTGTATGTCTTTTTCTGGTATTGTAACGTGGGCCAAATAAGCGGCTTTTATTTCTACCTTTTTGCTTAATTTTAGCTGCATTCTTCTTGAAATAATCACAAATTATATCCACAAAATCATCTTCAGAAAAAGGTTCAAACGGCGGAAGCCACTAATATCACATTAAATTTGGAATAGCTATATTTAAATCAGAAGTTTATCAGCTGGTTTTCTCAACGCACAATGACTTACGGAAGCTGGTATTTGATATACATTTAGTATCTATCAATACCAATGTCCATGTAGAGTAGCAGCCTACTTAGATTGATATTCTTAGAAATTGTATTTTAATTGCTTCCAATAAAAATGCGCAGCAAGCTAATAGGTGCGTTTTGATAATAATTGTATTAATACACAACAGATTGTGAATGCTTCTCTTTAAAACAGTTGTGTAAAAGGCATGTAGCTACTTGAATGTAAAGTTGAGTTTATTTAAATTCAAATTCAGCGAGATAATAGAGCTTTTGTTTTCAGTTTTTCAAGATTGTACAAGTAGGTTTCAGAAGGTCTTCGAATGATTTTCAAAAAAAAAAAGCCCAATATTGAGTCAAAGTCATAAAATCCTCGACGTGAATCTATCTTATTTAAATGGACTATTGATACCTACCTAAAAATTGAAGGATTAATACCAAAATATAGGCACATTGGCTCAACATATTTTGATCACAACATAACTAAAATCAATTGAAAAAAAGTGATGTCAAAATTAATGTGTTAACTTTTTGTGATCACAAGGTATATTCTATTGCAAGCTGCTTTGTCTCTTTTATTTCAGCAAAAAATATAAATTTTTTATCAAGGTAATCAAAATATTTGTTCACATTACAGCTTAAATTATATCATAACTGAGTCCCAAAATTGATTTGACAAATTGATCAAAAAATAGTTTTAAAACAAAATTGTCTAAAGGCTCGTGAACTGCAAAGTAAGTTTAAATAGCATATTAAATGTTTTTTGCGCAGTTTTATATTCTGCATCTATTTAATTACAATGTAAACAAGTGTTTTACATTAAGTTTCGCTTAAAATATGATTGAGATTTTAGAGGCTTTTTGAAGATACACATCAATTTTTATAAGCATACTTTAAGTTTATATAACTACTATAAAGCGTTGCTAAAATATATATTGATGTAAATATTAATAAAATTCTAGCTACATTTCTTGTAGAGAAAACCAAATTTTTGTTAACTTTTTTTTCCAGATTTGAAATTTGAGACAAGGGTATACTGGACATTTTTGGAACAAAACTGAGGATATTATTTTTTACGTATTTTTGAAGATATCTCTACGAAAAATTAAAGCTCTGAGAAGAATTAAATTGCATCAAACATCAGACATAGATTAACAAGGTCCATTACATAAATAAAAAATAGCTGTTGCTCAATTTAACAAATATTTTAAAATTTGCTACAAAAAATGTCAAAAAGATAGAAAGAAAAAAATGCTCAAAATTTTTTTATACTTAGATATGTTATAAAACGCCACAAAAAAAAGTAAGACTAATTACTAGCAAGTGTCAGTATAACGTTAATGTCAGTAAAAATATGAAGGGTTAAAGTTTTTAATGTTAACAGTAGTATACCTCTAAAAATCTCAAACATTAGCTGTGAATACGTTTTATCAACTGTTAGATGTAGGGTTCCTCCAAATATCCATTTTTGGATTAAAGTTAAAAAACTCAGCTACGTTTTCATATAGAGTTTTTCTAGTGTTATTTAACAGAAAAGTGTTACATTAAGAGATTATACTATTCTCCAAGCTGAAAATATATACTAAATCATTTAATAAAAATAAAGAGAAATGTTATAAAATAAAACAACACACTAAAACTAAAGAACTTTATTATAAGATGGAAAGCATCTCTTTTATATCCAAACTTTTTTAATTATGACTAATCTAAATAAGTATATATTTGTATGTCCAATTAAACCATGTGATACAATAATTCAACATTCCATGATAATATTAACTGAGCTTTGAAACATATTACACAACAATACAGAAAATGTATCATAGAACAGCAATTGTTACTATAGTAAAAATTTATATATTTGAATCACAATTTAAATGTCAATCTCGTGTAAATAAATTTGACATCTTGTACAACATCATTAATTATATAGAAAGAGATAATCAATGAACTTGTTAATAAAGAAGCCCATAAATTTTTATTATGTTTATTAAGCAAGCCCTTAAATTTTTATATTCACAAAGAACCAATAACGGTTCTACTTTCCAATCTACATTATCCATCAACTCATTCAATTAATCTTTCTAGTCATTCATTGGTCAACATCAATGATCCATCTCTTGTATTCTCCCCATTCCTTTAGTTTAGACAATTAATACAAATAGCAAAGTACTCCAGATAGTCATGCTGTAATGATTCACATTACATAGCATTAGTAACTGCATGAATTGTTTCAGTAATTAATTATATAAATACTCAAGCAGAAACAGATATTAAAACATTAGTGAAAATATCTGTTTTATTCTTCTACACTATTTTAATAATTTAATCAAATAAATATATTAAAACACAACCCCAATATTTCTTAATACTGCTTGTCAAATAATAACCCCAATTAATACATAGGAAGTATTCCCAAAAGCAATATTGGAATACATTAGTAACACCAACGTCCAACCCCAAAGTACTTCTTTCTTAATAGCTTAAACTATTCCAAGAATATAGTACTTCATTACACATGCATAATCTTATCATTTTAAAAGAATAAATAACATCTTATATATTATTTTACAAGTGTTTTTATTTTCAGTTTTTCACAACATGTCCTACTAAACTGTGCCATAATCACCACCAAGAAGGTACCTATACAGAACTCTGGATGCAACAAAAAGAAAGTTGAGTAGAGATAAAAAGTTAGACTCAGTTTTTGAGGGAAAAACACCAAAATTTCACATATTTTTGAGACTTTTGTTAGATATAAAATAAATTCAGGAGCCGGTAGCATAATTCAATCAAGAAATTTATTCAGTAATTACAATCCGAAGTATATCTTGAATGTCCTACATGATAAAATCAATTGTTGAAAAATTAGGATGTCCAGATTTTGAAGATTAGAAACTTCGAAATCCAACTTTTCTTGGATTAATTTATCGAGCGCTAAATGAATGCGGTAGCTGATTAATTTTCTCGAATAACTAAAGTGCTCGTGTTTTTTCCGTGTAATATGTGATTTAATTACCGTTCTAATTCAAGCTGTCATGTTTTTTTCTACTTAAGACAGTTATTTTTTGTAAGATTTTATTATTTTTATGTAACAGTGCAAACCTCTAGTTCTTCTTTGACGGCGGACCTTAAGTTGGGTTTGCACTGAGCATACGCTTCGAATGGTATCAGGCGTGTTTGACTGGTATTATGCGTGTTCAATTGGTTACAAGTCTTGGTTTTGGGCTGGTAAATTTCTAATTGTTTCAAATAAAAGCCTTTGGAACTAAACCAGATGAGTATAATCCCAGAAATGTGCCGCGTGGCACTGTCTTGCTGAAAACGGATAAAATTTTTAATTACAATTCATTCATGAATTGTCGAAACAATATAAAAAAGTAACAATTAAAAAAAGAACAATATATTGATCAGTTTCTCAACTGTTATAAAAAAATCAAAATAGATAGTAAAGTTTCTTTAAGAAGTAAAATATGGTTGCTTTTATATATTTTAATTATTATGGTTATCTCAGGGACCACACCAGTATAATTCCCTAAATTGTATCATGAGAATAATTATCCAGATATACCTTGAGGATTATTCATCAATAATCCGATCAAAGTAAATGCCATGTTGCAATATCGCGTGGCATTATGGATGCTATGAGAATTAGAATTATTAAGAAAAAGTCTGGAATATACTATGGTATTACAATAGAAAGAAATAGACAGATATAACTGAATACAAACCACTGTTTATAGTCATAAGGTGTAACATATATGAATTTATGCCATGTAGTAAAATATATTATTTATGGACATGTTAAATTAGAGTTTCAATGTTACTTCAAGAAGCGTATATATTTAGATTTAGCAGTTGTTAATATTGTAGAAGGCGGCATAGATATGGTTGACACAACAATGCTAACGTATATCAAGATGCCCAAGAGAGTAATTTGTGCGATATTGACATAAACACTTGAATCTACCGAGTCATCCATACATTTAATATCGTAACCGAGACCATTTTCTGCTACTCAATTCTAGAAAAGAACATCTCCGCCATCTCCCTTTATGTGAGGCTCCATCAGATGAGGTGTCAAAATGTCACTACCACCTGAGCCCAATATATTGACTCTGGTTTTGTCAAAAAATACCCTCTGCCTCCACTGATCTACAGTAAGATGTTAGTATTTTTTGGCCCATGCCAGTTGGGGAGGCTTGTTTATTTTGTTGATGAAGTTGGTTTTTACTTTTGTTCTGGATTCGAAACCATTCTCTTGAGTAATTTGTAAATCCCTGACGAAGACAATCCGACTTCAAGTAATCGCAAATACTCTTAAACGGTCTTGGGATCATCTCGATTACCATTTCAAAGCATTTTTGCATTGTATTGTTAGGCTAGTACACTGACAGATAATAGCAATCTTCCGTCAATTGTTAAAGTTGCATTAAGCAAAAACTTCTTTTTGCAGTAAATGAGGGTAAGGAATGAGACAAGGTGTAAAGAGGTCTTAAAAAGGTAAGAAGCAGTGGTAAAAGAACGGGGGCCAGCAAGAAAAAATAAGGGTTTCCATGCTTTTTTTCGCATGTATCAAATATTGGGGAAATACAATATTTCTCAGGTCAATTTTAAAACTCTTTGGTATTTCTACAAAATTGAAGAAATTAATTGTTTATGCCTTTATTTACAACGCTTTTTCCAATATTTACATACCCATCCTTTCTTCTATGTCATTTTACGTTTATTCATTATACACAATTATAAACTGTATTATTTGAAAGCCCAAAATGGCATCTTTATAGTGTATTTATAACACAAATACGTGACTTAAGAACTTAAGTAGCATAATCGGTTTAACTACAATTTTGCAAAATACAGGTACATTTTTTCCCTCCATGGTAGTCGTAAATTAAATGTTTACAGCCGATGGATAAATTATACATCTGGCAGTTAGATCCCACGTTAAAGTTTTAGGTTTTGTCAAAAGATACCTATAAGAAAACAACATTAAAATTAACTACATCGCGAAGGTTTTAACTGATAGAGCGGCAACCACTGACGTTTCTTATTTGAAATACCTAACACTTGATGGGCTGATGTACTTGATGAAGCAAATACTGAACATATAGACTAAATATTAAGCAGCTTCTTTTTTGATCCAATATTTTGGGTTTTGCCAACAACAACTTATTTAGAAAATGCAAAAAAGAATATATATATATATATATATATACAAACGTTTCAAATTTATATCGTTAGAACAACTATGTACTACTCCTACACAAATATTTATTGTTAGATACTCTGTGGAGCATAAATTTTAAAAATATCAATTTTACGTTTATTGGTTTGATACTTTATATTTTAAAAAATTGGTTTTAATGTATTATAGTAACAGATTGTTCACAATTTCTCGTATAGAGAAGTACATATCTACAGAATACATAAAATTAATGATATAAACGAAAGAATTTATATTAATTCCTATTAATCATTTAAAAGTAGAAAAACCTGAACCTAATAATCATATGTAGCTCGCTTCATATTTAAATGTATTACTAAACTTATTATTCGCGTGGTCGTAGTCTTAGGGGTTTTTTCTAATTGCTTAAAAACTATAAAATTATCCGAAATTCAATTAAAATCGTATACAAACCTCTTCATGTTAATCTATAATGCAACAGAAAACCTTAAAATGTGTAATTTCATAATTTGGAATACAAAATCATATCTAAACATTTGGAATTTGCCGATAATTCTCGTAATTTGAGTAGTTAAATAAAGGTTTTCCGAACAGATTGAGTTGAAAAAATAAACGATTTTTATTGGCTAAAACTACTACAAACACCACAAAAATAAAAAAACAAAAAAACAGGGTTTTCCCCTGTTTTTTCATAAAAAGCGGAGTTTGAAATATGATTTCCCTAAGAACGAGGAACCATGTTTCAAATTCCATAAAACCAAA